>JAVQJF010010878.1:0-88451 GCA_036023855.1 Gadopsis marmoratus
AGGACTGGGAGAGGACTGGGAGAGGACTGGGAGAGGACTGGGAGAGAGCTGGGAGAGGACTGGGAGAGGACTGGGAGAGGACTGGGAGAGAGCTGGGAGAGGGTTGGGAGAGAGCCGAGAGAGAGCTGGGAGAGGGCTGGGAGAGGGCTGGGAGAGGACTGGGAGAGGACTGGGAGAGAGCTGGGCAAACACAGGTAGACTTAGATGTGTCATGCAGGCACAGAGCTTCTCACTTTAAACTGCAGGGATCGATCAAAGGCTGCCTTCCCCTTTCTACCCCATGTTTACATCATTAAAACATAATTGAGAACCGGTAAGCAGAGACACACATACTGTACTGGATTCACGAAGACACCATCTCAAGGATGACAATAGAAAAGCACAGTCAGCGTGAGATAACGAGACCCGTAGTCCATCTGAGTTAGGGAGATCGATCAGCCGGCACTGCACCCACTAACTAGCGCGAGAAGAGGCTGAGGGGCTAAGTTAGGGGCACGTGAATCTCACGCTCATCTGCTCAGGTGAACCTTGACACAAACTGGATGTAGCAAGGCAGCAAGGAAAAGGCACACAAAAGATAAACTACATGTGCACGATCTCTAACTCAAATGAGGTGTATAAAAGTGTCACACAGCAGACCAAGTGGACCACCAGATATGTGTGTGTGTGTGTGTGCGCGTGTGTGTGCGCAGGGAAAGATAGGAAGTTGGCTCACCCAGGACTAGAACTTGCACAGCGCTCCTTCCACAACATCTGCAAACCTGGAGGTGCTCTGATCTCTGCTGACTGGGTCTGTGCGGGATAATGTTGCTCCTCCAGTCTCTCCAGACACTGAGCTTCCTCTTCCTCCTCCGGCAGCAGCAGTGGCAGCAACAGCAGCTGGACTGGACTGGACTGCACTCCTCTTCCCAGCACTGCTGCTGAATTATCTCCCGCCTCCTAAATGAAGTCCCTGGCTCTCCGCTCCGCTCTCCTTTGTGCTATCAAGGCAGCAGGAGCTCCTCTCCCAGCAGGCTCCCAGCTTTGTGTCTCTCGGCGAAGCGGTGAGGACGGACTGATGGTGCTCTCATTATTGGATGGCATGTGTATAAGTGCCTTGGCATTTGTGTGTGTGTGTCTAAAAGAGGACCCGGCTGCTGTTCATTTGGTCTCTCTCTCTCTCTCTCTCTCGTAGGCTATTCGAGCTGTTTTGTGCTGCATTCACGTCCTGTGGGGGAAAACGGAAGAATTCTCTACTTAAAAATTCAGCTCACTGTAGCTTTCAGGTGGTGGGTATACTCACAGTCTGCCCCTGCAGGGTATTGTAAGGAAATCCATGTGGTAAAAAATGACACAAAAATTTATCAATGTATTAAAATATTACAGTTGAAAGCGATTAAAAATTATTTAAACCGAATTATTATTATTTCACCATTTTTTAATTTCTGTTTCTAATTTTTTTTATTTCTTAATAGTAAGTGTAATCTGAAAATATGCTTTTTAAAAATTTATTTAAACATTTTGATTTCATGGTCTCACTTTTCAGAAATTGAAATCGTCCTTCAGCCTGTCAGATGCTAACATGGTTGGCTAATTCGTGTTTAATCATTTATGAACCAACTCCACAATTTATTGGTTTATTTAAACCTGCAATTGATTTTGGCACCCTGTGGGCAGCACAACAAGCTATAACCACACAAAATAGTAAAGTTGTTGGTCATAAAACCAAAACAATGGGCTAAAAGATGCTAAAAGATGCTAAAGGCTGCGTATACCTGAAGGGAACTGAAGACTTGGGTGATAATTCTGTGGGTTTGTGACTACCAGGAACACCTTTAACATTAGTTAATCTATTGTTACAATAATTTTACTATATTTATTTAATTTATGCTATCTTTCTTTATTTCAATTTGGCCCACATTGAACCGCACAGAAAAATGATTAATTCGGCAGACTTTTTTTGATACACACACGGGGAGCAATTTGGGGTTCAGCGTCTTGCTCCAGGACAAAAAAATGAGGAGGCAGAGATCAAACCACCAACTATCCAGCCAGCCACCAACCCACAACTGAGCAACAGCTGTCCCTTACTCCAGCGAGACTGGAGAGAGGGTGGCAGATTCTATTTCATATCATGGGGAGTGTAGAAAGAATCTCTTGCCCTTTAAATCCCTATGGGACAGATGCCAAAACATGGTGTTCACCATTGAAGTTTTACATCTCTGCATATTATGAATGAAACTCCACTGTTCTGAAGCTGCACCAGGAAATATGGTTGATCGATTTGATTTTGTGTTGGACCTTACGAAACTAATGCAGAATTAGTTTCACAAGACGCTGTTCACCAACACAGGCAACACAAACAGAAAACATACAGTATATTGATCTTATTATCCACCACACACACACACATCACAATACGTGGATATGTCACAGCATACAAGAACAGACATCACATTACATTACTAAAAGGTCTGAACTGAAAAGATGTAGGGATATGTTTGCAGTTTTAGGCAAACTGGGCACTTTCCCACTCCATTCATTCTTAACTAAAATGCGAGAAGTCCCATTTTACTCAGATGCTGACAAGGAGGTGAAGATTTGTATTCTTCCTTCAGGCATCCTGACACATCTGTTACATTTCACTGCCGCTTTTAAACAGAGCATCAATCAAGCCTGAGGCAGTGCAGGAGTGTCACATCCAGGTGAAAATGGAGGCTGTGCCACGTTTCATCTTATCTGCAGTCTGTGTCGCTGTCCTCAAAAGCGACAATGGAGCTGTAGAGTGAAAAATAATAATACAGAAAATGCACGCGTGAATTGTTATTACCCAATCTGAACATTGTCACGGTTACTGCGTGTTTAAGGCCAAACCGCGGTGCTGCGATAGCCTGTAGTACAGTGACCTTCATGAGTGTCAACCATTCCCTTGGTTAGCTTAAGGTAAAAACTCTGTAGCAGCTTTACAATAATACCACAGCACAGTAATAATCATCCCTCCATGCTTCATACCTGTAGGCAGCAGTGATATCAAGTCTGCTCTCAGTTCCAGGGACTGAATATCTTTTGGGGTTTCTGCAGAAGTATTGAGGGGGCGGGTGTTGTTCAACACGTTATACATAAAACATGAAGCCAATGTACCTGCCTACTGCGCAAGTTGAAAAGGCTGTACATCAACTCTGAGACTCATTTGTGAAATTGAAAGTACTGTTTACCCTTGCTTTCACTGTGTGGGTGTGAGGGGCTGAGGTAGAAAAAAAAAAAGCCCCACAGTCATGGTCCTTTATTGTGGCACTCCGGCAGCGGTCTAAGGCAAATAGTACATCTATGTAAATACGGTCTTTAAGTACAGTTACTACTATTAATCCAAAGTGGCAGAGAGGGAAATAGGGTTTATTGTAAACCAAAAACTCCTGCACACTGTTGTTCACTAGTCCTAATGTACTACCTTTCAGTCGTCAGGCCGTCATTCGGGAGCAGCTTCAAACATTTCACTCCTTGACATTATGAATTTTACCTGATAAAAGGTCATTTTATTCCCTTAACTGTAATTGCTAATTGGCTCCTGGAGGGAAATATTGTAAAATCTGCTTCTTTAGAGCAAAAAGTATTACATTTGTATCAGCTCAAATTTGTATCATGTGTGCATGTTATGTAGGCTATATTGGATAGAAATATTTATGATTTTACTGGACCTTGTGGTTAGGTTTTGGTGCCTGCTGTGTATACAGGTAGACAAGACATATGAATGGACGGTAATATGAACTGTGTCCAGCTTGAAGTGTTAGTGAAGTATCTTCCCTTTACAACATTAATCTTGCAGTGTTTGCAAATGGTGCAACAGCACTTCAAGCTGCGATGACAGTAAATCACAATTACAAAGGCAGCTAAAAAAGTGATTCATATTCAGTTGAATACCAATCAGCTGTAATAAACAACTGTCATTGGCCTTTTAAAGTGGGTCTCAAAAGAAGAAACAGTGGTCACAAGTAGACCCTTATCAACACTGAGTCAGACATTTAACAGGACATTCGCTTAAGCCTCAAGAAATTACCATCAAGCTCCATCAACACTTTATGACTAATCGGCAGAAAAAAAAACAAACAATACAAAGTCCACAGAACAGTTGTTTACTATAGCATTTCAACACTTCTGGCCACAGCTCCCCTTGATTGAAGGCCATTAGCAAAGACTCACCAAACCCTTCTGCCAGTTTTATGACTCTAAGACTCACTCACCCACTCGTACGAACAAACAACCAACTAATGGCCTTGAGCACCTTAAAGCAGTTTTGCCCATTAATGTACGCCCACTCAATCAAAACAATACGCATCACAAAGAGTAAAAGTGCATATTTTAGTGAATGGGGGACAAAGAGAAACCCAGCAGTGGGATGTGGCACACACATACTTCACGTTCCCTGGAAAGTAATTCTGATAGAATTCAGAGAAGGGTGAGTGGGTAAGTGTGAGAGTATTCAAGGAAAAAAAAAAAAACTGTCATTTTGTTGCAGAGTAATTGTGATGCCAGGGGATTTTTTTTTTTTGGGGGGGAGACCAGTTTTTGTAGAAAGTGTCAAGATATGCGAGAGTTGAGTGCAGTGGCGCCCAGTGTTTTTAGCTTGTGACCTTTAAAGGTGACGCATTGTCTACACACAATCCCTTGTCAGTTTTCTTATGTCTACGAGGCGCAGGCAGTTCAAGCAAAGGGTGATGTTTCCTTCTCAAACTGTTTCATTTGATGTTTCAAGCCTTGTGTTTATTGTGAAATGAACGTCTACAGCCACGCTAGGGGCTCTGTGAGGCTGTACTTGAGGACAGCAGTTCTTTGGGCTATATGCTAATACGTTTAGCAGGTATAATGCTTACCATGTTACCATCTTAGTTTAGCCTGTTAGCATGCCAACATTTGCTAATCAGCACAAATCACAAAGTACAGCTGAGGCTGAATGTTTGGCAGATATTTGGTCATAAACCAAAGTATGGGAGAACATGAAAATATGGCCCGATGATGGCACTATGGGAAAAGCCAGAGGAGCACCAAAGTTATTACAATTCCTCCTGAGCGGAACATGAACACCAAATTTCACGGGAATCCATCTAATAGTTGTTGAGATATTTCAGTCTGAACCAAAGTGGTCCGACTGACTGTCATAGCAAACACAGTAGCTAAAAACAAAGATTAAACAAAAGGCCAAAAAAAGAGTCATGTTCTCACTCGTATACACTGCAGATCATGGTATAGTTTTAATAAGCATTATTTGTATCGCACTTTTCTAAATCAAAGTTACACATTACAATGTTTTACACACAACAAACAAAAATAAAGGAATAGAATTATATTATACTACATAAGCATGGCGCATCACATTTTTGTTCATCCATGTGTGTCATACCTGCTTTGCATGCACACCAGTGTGTTGTTCAGGAGTGTGTCCTGCAGCCCTACAGTGAGTGCCGTGCTGAGCCCATCTGGCCTTTGGCTGCTGTTGGACCGGCCAGACAGGCAGCCGAGCGTGTGTGTGCATGTGTGTGTGCATGTGTGTGTGCATGTGTGTGTGCATGTGTGTGTGCATGTGTGTGTGCATGTGTGTGTGCATGTGTGTGTGCATGTGTGTGTGCGCATGTGTGTGCGCATGTGTGTGTGCGCATGTGTTTGATTTTCACTGCACCCGTGAAAAAGGCTGCTTGAGTAATCGTTGCTGCTGAGCTCGTCTCAGTGCTCTGGACTCCCTGTGGGTGAGGCGAGCCCAGAGGTGGCGCATGTTCTTCACAAAACAGTGCAGACATATTCAGGCAGAAAGTACATCCATCACACCACAAGCATGAATGTACACAAACACAAAAAGACAAAGGCAAAGCATCTGTCTCCCCATCATTTCTCCCCTGTGCGATCAGGAGAACGCACATTGCGAGGACAGAAATTAAGTGACAACGCTGCACGTGTAACGCTTTACACAGGATTAATCAGAATACAAGTAAGAACAAGATGAGACATGAAGAAAAAAAAAATCTTGTGTACAATCTAGAAACATGACGCAATCTAATATGGTGGCTACAAACGTTTCATTAACGTCTCGGCTAAATTTAACTTTCATCTGCAAGGCCATGTCTTCATCCCTGCCCTGTACTCCCAGCCTGTGATGCAATGTCCTCATCCCCATCATTGCAACATCTCCTCAATTACATGGCTCTCTGTAAGTGATGTGTGCGAAGAGGCTTTTTTTATTTGTTTTTTTCCCCTCTTAATATGATGCGATAACACAAGAAGTGAGGATTTCCATGCTGTATCCAGGCAGAGGCAGGGTGAGTAATATGCTGGTGCTTCAGGATTTACGTGACATTGTGTGTGTGCATATGTGCATGTGTGTGTAGGCTGGACAGTCCCAGACCCGCAGGCTCGGACAAAGGTTGGTGACTCACCAGAGCTCAGCCAAAGCAGGAAGAAAAACAAAGTGATATGGAGATGGCATGGGACTGGATTAGTGGTAAATAAGAAGAGGAGATGGAAATGGGAAAGGATGGAGGGATGGAGGTCTACAGGGAGGCCAAAGACCCGTTGCCTCCTTTGACTCTCTGCTCACACGTTTCTCGTTAGACGTCTGTTTCCCCCAAAGACTCAATCTGTGGGGAGTGAGGAAAGGATGAAGTAAATAAAGAAGGGAGAGACCAAAAGGGGAGTCTAAGCAGCACCCATAGGGACTCTGAGGGAAGCAGCAAGGAGGAAGAGAGGAGACAGCTTGGAGGAACTCTGGAGACTAAAAGACGCACACAATTTCTTTTGGATGTGGGCAGGAGACCATATTTGCGCGAGTAAATACTGACACAACTGGGAGACTGTGTGTGAGTGCGCGATTACACACGTTCGTTTCTTACAACAGTGTTTACATAAACAGGATCCAGAGATTGCAGTGGCTGTGGGCCTCGAGCAGTTTCTGGCTTCTTGCATTATGTCAGACTGCTTTGCAAATCATATAACTGGAAAGGTTCGTAGCTCAACTGTTTCCAATGGGAATAACCAGATGATTAAACACTCTGGCTTGGAAAGTCTTCTTCTTACTGATGATGTGGAGTCTGAACATCATGTTAAAAAAGGCACCCTGTGGAGGTTTGACCTCTCATGGTGCTGTACTGCAAAGCCGAGTATTGATGAGTGGATCGCTGAGGGAACTTGTGCACACCAACAGTTGGTGAGTGTAATTTACAAAAGAACAGATTTTGCAAGTAGTGAATTCAACATGATTATAAGGCCTTCAAGGATACCTTGTTTTAAAGTAATACAATACTCACATGTCCATATGTAATCACGTGTAGGTTTACAGGACAAAATAATTTTTCCACCTTGATTTTGGTTTTTGGTTTGATTTAGTCAAACTGCTGAAGCCTCATTTGCATCAGCTGACCTTTGGAATGCATTTTTGCAGAGAACAAGATTCGCACGATGGGTTTTAGTGGCAGATGAATATATAAGACACGTGTTTTGCAATGAATAGACTGCAATCAATATAAATAATACATTGTTCACAATAAAAGTAGGATTAGAAAACAAACAGTTTTACTTGTCTTAAATATTACTGAGACTGAAAAAACCCAGTCAGTCTATGAATAAAAGCTGCACTTCTGAAGAACAGCTTCCATGTAGTGACTGAACGCAGCGACTTGGCTTCCAGGCCGTTATGATTTTAATACCTATCAACCGACCACGTCTGCAATTCAGTGAAGACCATATTTTCTTTATTAAAAAACTTTCTTAAAGTTTGACATGGAAAAGAGAGTCAATGCAAACTTCAATGCAATACCTTCATAGCTGAGAGATACAATATAACCGTAGGGCTGCTCTTTAATTATTGTTTTTCCAAAAGCAGTTCAATACAATACTCAAATGAAAAATAAGTGATTTTAGACTGCACTTACAAAACTAAAACATAAATATGCAACTCAATTATTTAGTCGGTTTCTTTCCATAAATATTAAAGCACTGTAGGGTTGGAAGCTCCGGTAAAACAGCATTTATATTCTTAGAGGAAACTTCAGTCCCTATTGAACCCAAAGAACGTCTGTTGCTCCATCTCATTGGAGATTGGCAGCCATGAATAACCAAAACTCAATTGGTAATAAGTCTAGTTTAGATTTAGTAATACATTGAGTGAGCACAGATATCTGTCTGACCCACTTCCTGTTCCTGTCCGTCACATCACTTGTTACAGCTACAGTCAAGCCTGCAGGGATGGAAAATACAAATGTCCTTCAAGGATTAAATCTGACCTGGCCACACTTTTTTGCGCTACAACAAACACACACACACACAAAAAATAGTACAATAAAATTGACTGCAAACTGCATGTTTCTGGGTCAATGTCAGTCCTGTTAGAGAGGTTGGTGCTGTACTTGAGAGACGGTCCCAGCTTTTAGTGTTGAGGGTCAATGCCTCCCAAAAGGGATGTGGAATATCTCCCCAAGTCTCCACACATCACTGCTTCACATGAATAACCCCAGCAGCTTCCTGCCAATGTCAGGGAAACACAGGGCATAAAAACCACCCACAGCAACAGCAGGGAGAGAAACCGAGAGAGATACGAGGACACATTCATGACAGATCTCTGATTAAACACAGACACACAAAAATAGCATTTAATGTTTTCCTGCATAACTGCATAAGTCTGTGTAGCTGACAGTGGGACAGTAAGCTTAGCTCGACAGTTCCAGAGCCACGCAGACAGCTTCAATGAAATGTTAAATAATTGATTGTTGCTTGGCAATAAGAAGAAGGAGGCGTGTGTGTGTGAGTGAGTGAGTGTGAGTGAGAATGCAGTTCATAGTATATATGACTTTGGCTCAGGCAGCCCGTAAATTCATTAATTAAGTCAAGGCTTCAGGACCAAACCAAACCCTGTAGATGAGAGTAAATTCCCCTGGCAGGTTAGCTAATTAAATCACAGCAGTTGTTTATAACACAGTCATGAAGTTATTTAAACCAAATGTAGGGAGGGGTGTATGTATGTATGCAAGAGAGTGATACACTGTAATTTTAGAGAAAGGGAGAAACTGAGCAGAAAATTTGCTATTATACTGACAAGAAAAAAAAAAATTTGCCAATAAGCAGTTGTAAAGTTGTGGGTGAAGGAAACAAATAGCACACAAAACGTGGCAGCAGCTCGAGGATAATATTCAACAGCCGAGATTATCCATCATATGAAGCTTTTAGCCCTGAATGAGCTGAGGCAGCAAATTAAGGTGCAGGTGAAAATCAGTCACGCATTCGTGCCTCAATAAAGCTGAGGTTGGCAGAAATAAAGTGAGTGAGGCGAGTGGCTGCGATGGAGGAGCAAGCAACATGCAGTGAATGTTGCAACAGAAGCAACAGCCTAAGTAAAGCAAGTAATGCAAACTAAATTCTATCTAATTATGCGATGTCACGGTCATGTCAAAAACTATTTGCCCACTGCTTTAACAGATTGGCAGCTCCAGGTTATCGTCATCCTCGAGTGTCTCTCAGACACACACACACACACACACAAGTCTGAGCAGACAACCATGGCTTTTGTGTATTTAAAAATATGACAAACTGTAAATAAGTAAGATACAATATCTGATGTCACCAACAATGCACAGGCTGGACGTTTCCACGCTAAATTAAATCATATTAAAACAAAGAGGGTGGAGGCTTCATTTTAATCCAAGATCTCCACAAAGCACAGCTGCATGGACAGAGGATGGCACGCTGCTTACACACAGGGGAAATGACAACAGAATGATTATTAGGTTTAAATGAGGTAGTCACGTTTAATTGCTTCTTTCTTTACTTGGCATGCACATTTGCAGTGTATGCATGACACAATGGTTGTTTGGCCCCATGGCAACACAAGCCTCCGTCATCATTAACTCAACAAGCTTGACATTCTGCTAAATGGGACTTTGAGCAGTGCAGTTTTGCAGTCTACATTTATTGAACGTTAGAAGTTGGCAGGGGAAAACGGCTTCTACATTTAATGCAAATTAAGTTTTATAAATTCATCTTTTTCCACACGCCGTTATGATCCAGGCTGGGTTTGGCGTGCTTCCCCTGTGGCTTCTAGGAGTTGAGGCAGGCTGTCTCATCATAGACACCTGGCCGTCATCTCCTCCTCACACACCTGCTGCCCATCTCATTTCATCAAGCCACAGTATATCTACACGGACCATACAGAGGATCGGCGCCAGACCGTTGTTTACGCATGAAGCGGTAGTACTGCGTAAAGCCCCTTCTGTACTGAAACTACCTAGCGATGTTTCGCCGCCTACCCAGGTCCTGGAGCACAGCCAGCCTCTTCACCTCCTCTCTGCCAGCCCAGCCCAAAGAATACTCTTGTCTCTTGCAATAAAGACTTTGTTCATACTCCTCACCACTACTCCTGGCTCCACCTTCCCCACAACACGTACCTGTTTTGCTCCCTATAGTGCTCCCATATGTCTGTCTTGATGACCTCACATTTCCTTTTAAAGTGAAATTCAGATGCTTGGCCTCCGCCAACGCAAAGACAAACAAATCAACACTCTATTGTTATTTGCACCATCTGCTCTTGCTGACACTCAAGGCAAACAGGCCTTCCTCCGAGACCTACACTCCACCTCTTCGGTTAAATACACACTCTATAATTATACTCACCAACAGACTGTGTCCATACTGCCTGCTGTCCAGAGATACTGACATAACGTCAAGTAAATCATTTTTTTTATAGCTCAAAATCCTGCAAACGAAGAATTCTCGTTCACATACAAGTTATTTCCAGTTTGGATATGAGGCTTGGATCTGCCTCTTCTAACTGTTAAACATCTCTTTCTTTTGTTCTATTGTGAGTTGTTTCCTATGGATCTTGACATACGGAATATTTGTTCGTCTCATTTTAAGGATGGTTTTTTTTTTAAATCAATTATTGATGTAGTTATTGTAAGCAACAAGTTCATGTGAACACATGTGCAGTCTTGCAGAAGAGGAGTCTTGCTGTCTATTTGGGCTCAAGCATGGGCTCCCATGTTCATTTCTGTGTGCTGGCCTTGGTGCCACTGGGGCAGCAAATGAGCGATGTGAAGCCCAGCCAAGCGCTCGATCTGTGGCCCACAACATCATGGTAGAGCAAGTCTGGGCACAAAGCCAGGACTCAAACAAAGTGCCTGGCTGTCACAGCCACCCTGTGTATACGCTCCAGCTGCAGGCTATAGGTGGCTCGCCGTCATTCCTTTAAGAGCGAGGATGCGAATAGGCACGAGTGACATTTGGGGCGTGTTTGAGTTTGACTGTGTGTTTGGAGTACTCAGACAATCTGTTGTGCATTTAGCAGTGAGTAAAGAAGGAGGGAGATAATGATTACTTTGTACCAAATTTTTGGATTTAGATGTTCGTGTTCTTTAAGACTGAGTGAGTGAGTGAATGAGCCATCTGTTCCAGTCTATAGATTTAATTTATTATACACTCTTACTGTCAACACTGGAGTCTTATGATATCTACAATTTAAATTCTGTGCAGCCATGCCAGCAAAACTAACAGAATTAAACCTAAAAAGGTTCAACTGAGAGTGTATTCATGGATTTTAGCCAACTCGTTGACAATGACTCTTCCTGAGGCAATCCTGTGATAAATCTGCATCGCTTAAGTACAAACACCAACTTTCAGAGAGAGATCAGACAAATAGCCCATATTTACTCGCCAGGAAGGAGCCTTTGCTCCCATCTTCTCAGATGGTAATGACAGAACTGTCTGTAGCCTTCACCCAGAGAAACTCACTGGCCTCGATTAATCCACCTCTTCCCCTTCTGTTCTCCTAATACAATCTCAAATCCACTCTTTTTTTTCTTCTTCAATCTTAACAAATGGACTGTCCAATCCACAGAGAGAGACAGAGAGAGAAAATAAAAACAATGTCAGAGTCAGCTATTGATGAATCCCTGAAGGCAGCAAGCGAGCCTGTGCGAGAGTAATGGGGGGAAAGAGATATCAGGAGAGAGAGGCAGGGAGAGGGGGGGGACTCATTGTGTAAGGCTGGTCGACTCTGAAAGTGAGCATGGCTGAAGAACGGTGTGGAAAATGTGATCACAGTTTCAATTTGAAGCTGTCAGGAGTAAATAAGGAGTATGTGGCTGGAAGGCATAGAGGGCAGGATTACTGAGCCCTGCTCTGCTGCAGCTCATTTCCACCTTTACTACAAAAAAATTAAAAAAAACAAAGACTGAGAGACTTTAAACTGCTTAATGCCAGCAGGGGGAAGGTTAAGCCAACTAAAATGCATGGATCTGGTGTAGAAAACTCAAATGCATCATGATGAAACACCACAAGCTAACTCTGGATTATTAAGAAGGAAATTCTGCATCTTTTCAGGCTGGTGCATCTGTGTTTCCTCCGTCAGAGAATCAGCTGCAGATGTGGTGTGATGCCACTCTCTGCAACCTCTTAGCCAAGACAAAAATAACTTGACTCGGATGTAAAATATGCAGCCTGTGGAACGTGTCAGAGGGGATTATGGGAGCTTGGTCATAGTGATATTGAGTAGTAAGATAATAAGATCAGAGTGAAGAGTGGGGAAAAATAAACAGGGGAATGTTGTGGAGAAAAGCAATATTTGTGTCACATTTGTGGTCTTTCCTCTCAGCATTTCTGTGACTCAGTGAGGTCAAGCGTGATATATAAAAGCACATAACAAATCGGACATTAATGTAGAGCTAGTGCGCAGCTGGAGGCCACAATTGCTCATTGCTCGGAGCTTTCACATTTCACTAAGCTTATTGAGAAAAGCACGCTATGTCAAAATAAAAGAAGAAGAAATAGCCAAACTATATTACAGTACATCAACATCCCCAGAGTATCTTCAGCCTGGCTGTATTTGCTTCACGTGTGCAATGACAACAAATGCATTTTATTTCCAGTTTGTTCTAACCAGAGAACAATGAACTGCAGGCAGTAAGAAACACATTGTATGTTGTGCAAAAACACGTGATACAGTCGAAATGTCTCCCTGCACACTTACTTTGCAGTTCTGGAACCTTTATGAAATGATAAGTGGTTATGTGTGTGAGGGGTGTGTGTGTGTATTGCCCATATTTTATGTGGCATCAGATCAGTGAGTTCACACAATAGCCTCCCACATCGTATGCAGATCGAGGCAGAGCAGAGGACAGTGGGTGGATTAGAAAGCTCTGGGGTTATGTTTCCCTTTTCTGTGGTTTCCAGCTCAGACAAGAGGAATCCAAATCACTGCAGATGATACAAGCAAATGAACCAGGGTAGATACAATAAAAACCAATTAGATGGACACAAAAGGAGACATTGTCCATGCTCTGGCTTCGCTGGAGCTTAAAAAAAGAAAAAGGTATCAGTAAGTGTACATTTCAGAAATTGGATTTTTTTTTAAATTACTTTAAGAGAGTGGAGAGATCATGTTCTCCCTTTGGCCTTTGATGCCCTACTCACACAATGAGCTGCTATGTATGTATGTATGTATGTGTGTATGTGCATATATATAAAGTTCAGAGCTATATTTGTATGCAGAATGTCTTGTACAATAGGAAAAGCATTCATTCAACACACAATGGAGCACAGGTGCATTCTCATTTGCATACCACACACACGTTACAGCACTGACGGTCAACTGCAGGGCGACAATATCAGTGGCTGGCTGATTTTTCTTGCTGACCACTGCTCCATTTTGACATAAGCTTGTTAGAGCTCAGAGCAGAGGAGCCGATTAGCTTGGGTGGTCAGCTGAGTTAAGCTGAGCGCTGCAATGCACACAGTTCACATAAACATCACCACAAATGCCGGGAGGATAGAGGGTGCACAGCGGGGAGTGTGGGGGGGATTACAGAGTGGAAAAAGTCCACCCATATAAATCAGAAGTTATGCAATCACTAAAAAGTGCAATGGAAGCAGGAGGGTGCTGCGACAAACTAAACTCAGCTTGATGAGTCAACGGGAGGTGTTTGGGTTGAGATTATTTCCAGCTACTATCAAAGCCACACGAAAGGCTACTCTTGGCCCCAGAATACACAGAGATGGTGATAAAGACCAACAAAGGTGTTCTTATTAAAGCTCTGCTCACGCTGTCTCTGTCACATAGTTCTCCTGCTTATTTTTAGACCTGTCAAATAGACCGAATTTTGTGCCTTCAGGTATCAGAGGAGCGATCCCTGCCCGGCAGTTCATCAGACCTGCTCGCATGCCTCTGGCTGCTCTCCTCACGCTTCTTATGTTATGTAAGGAGGCTGGAGCCAAGCGGCACATCTACATTTGCCAGGTTCTGTTCCTGCTACTAATGCCACTCTCCATCTATCTCTGTGTGTCTGTGTGTGTGTGTTTCTGTATTATAAAACACACTCTGCCCTAACAAGTTCCAGCTCACTCTGGATGCTTCAGTCTTTTTGTGCATCATCCCCCACTTCTGTCCTCATTTCAAATTCAAATAATAAACACAGAGGCACTTTTCTAAAGCTCCATCAGTGTGGGTGCACATGCAATGGAGCGGCCAAATGGGCTATTGCCCTTCATGGCCTTTCACAGTTAAATCAATCACACAGCTGAAACCCCTTTTGAAGGATTGGAGGTATAAACTCACTGTGGCCAATAACCAGTTGCCAGACAGCCACGGTGAGGAGAAATGAAAACACTGAGGTCTCCAGACAATAGTTTCCCAAAAAAATATGTCACAAAAACTGCACCGAGGTGTGGAAATTTTATTTTCTGTCCTTTTCTGCCCTTTGAGATGTCTCAACCTTGAAGTGCTGTTGAGGCTGAGGAGTTACCTCTGGTTTAATTTCCTGTTGGCTCACCAATCACTGACATCAAAACACCCACAGGAGCCTGAGGAGGTCTGAGAGAAACATTAATATCACACTTAAATCGATAACACACAGACACACGTGTGCTCGAACCTTTGCCTTTCTGTCAACGTCACCATCTATCAATTCAATTCAAAATCAAGGACATCCTATCGCAACATTTTGTCCTGTGTCATTGTTTACTCTGCAGCCACGAGGGAAATTCATAGTTGAAATGAGCTGAATCACTGATAGGAAGTCATCCAGCAAACTACAGTCACACAGGCTGCAGCCAGGGAGCACCTACCTTTAGCTCCAGCAGAATGTGTGTGTGTATACACACAAACACTGAACAAGGACTGCAGTTATTCTGTCAGAAAAGATGACAAATCTCATTAGTGCCAGTGGGCACATCAAAGATGCAGGTTTTGGGGATTTGACTCTCTCTCACTGTGTGTGTGTGTGTGTGTGTGTGTGTGTCTGTGTGTGTGTCTGTGTGTAGGTGTGTGTGTGACTAAGAGGAAGCTTAACATTCACTCTGCATGTTATCACTACTGTCACTCAGCTGTGGCTGGCACATTCTCAAAAAGCGCAGGACTACACAGCGCTGCAGGGAGAAACATAATGACTAACAAAATGACAGCAGACAGCGAACCACAGAAAACATCATACTGAAACAACCTCGGCGTCTAGGAGACACGGAGCAACACAAAATGTGTTATCTAACTGCAAAACAAATTCTGTTTTCATAAGCCAGAAAATCTGAAACTCCAGCAAAATCCTCTGCAGTGGATGTTGAGCTTCCCCCCAACAGAGGTCTTCACCATCACAGCCCCCCCCCATAATTTTATTTATCCATCCTACATTCTGCATCACCAACACAAACACTACTGTACTTGTGCAACAGAAATGGTTTCACCACGAGAATTTGGAACAAAAAAAAATTTAAAAATATGGGTTAATTGGAGCGTATTAGTCTCTTTGCTGCCACAGACAGTATTTAGTGGGAACAGGAAAGTGGGGGATTTGGGCAAATCTCAAGCTGCTGATGGCCTAAAAACACGCTGTGTGATGACGAGTAAAATATGTAAGATGTGGCCTTTAAACATGAGTCTGTAATATCACCAGCTATCAGTCATACATACAGGTCACTGTCAAACTGATGTAAGCATCAGAGGCAACAAAGACAGACATCTTTCACTCCTCTGAATGAAGTATGTTCTTCCTAGGTTGTGCCAGGATCCTGTAACTTAAGCTGATTAAGTTATTTTAACTCTACAGGAGGCCTTACATACCTCACCAAAGCTTCTCCTTTTGTGTCGGTCCCCAAAACAATAACTTTTGATATCTATTTTATTTTGTAGCTGGCCTCCCACTCTCGCTGCATTCCCACTTACCAGCAGCATACATTATCATTTCATTTCTCCAATGGATAATGATTGTTTGGTAGTTTAATCCTTTACAGTGCGTTAGTTCATGGGTTTTTTTTAAATGTAAAATCTTAATATGTAAAGCAACTAAAGCTGTCAGATAAAGCTAAGTACAATATTTCACTCTGAAATGTAGTGGAGTAGAAGTATAAAGTAACATGAACATAAACATTCTAATTTTTACTTTAAGTAAATGTACGGCGTTATTGTCCACCACTGCATCTCAGAGGCAAAATATTCTACTTTTTAAGCTACGTTAGCTTAATGTTAGCACAGGTTCACACTCTTCACAATTCTGAACAAAACCAGGTGATTTCACACAAATCTTGCTCGCTGTTTTGTGTTGGGAGGATCGTAGCAGTCTCGTAAATCAAGCTAAAAAGGTGATGGATAAAAACATCGGTCTACACAACGTGTGAACAGGTGGGAGGCCTGTTGGCAGGGTCAGAGTAAGCAGATGCCTTTACAGCTTCTTGAGACCCGTAAAAGCCATATGGTTGACTGAGAGGTGTACCAGTCCCACTGTAGACACTGCATGTAACTGCGTGGCCACAGAAGGTCCCCTCGCTTCACTGCCCCAAACATAAAATTAAATTGATTTTTCATTCAAAACCAGCCACATTCAGATCAGCCCATTTTACAGCAGCTGTTTCTCTGAATGCATTTATTTTTAACACCAATTTGCACATTTTTGCTGTAAAAATTAAACAGCTCTCTTCTTGAAAGCACAGTTTGTTACTCAGAGTATTAACTGGTGAAGTGACTGTTTAAGAAGCTAGGAGCATGTCTGCAGGCACGTCCTCGGCTGCAGTTGAACTTAACACAAGGTGGAAAGTGCCTGTATTCAAGAGTCGTACCTACTGTCAGCACAGTTCTGAGGTGCTGACAGCTTGGATTTTTTTTTATTTTTAAAAGTCAGGTTAGAAGAATTGATACCTTTCTAGCTTTCATCTTACTGTGTATTTTTATATTTTGAAGTACTTCATAGTACAGTTGAAGGCATATTTACACAACCTATATTAAATTACATGTCAGTTTATTGCATCAATATACAGTATTTATCAATACTTTTAAACATATTTTACTATTAACACTTCTATACTCTTTGTATACTCCTACCACATATAAAGCAACTCCTGTAAAACCATTTTGTATTTTATATGTTAAATCAATGTTGTTGTAAATATAAAAAAAAGACATAAGACAAATGTCTCTCCATCTTTCTCTAGAATACATTTGCTGCCGTCTGAAAGTAATCAATATAAAGTCAAATATTAAGCATTTCACACTTAAATTTGCAGTATTTGGCAGACGTTCATCTAAAGCAGCTTACAATGCTGCTAAGTATTCATGTTTACCACCACCAGATCAAGTGAGCCCGAGTCAAAGTTTCAGTTTGCGTTAAGTCAAAGAGTCACTTCAAGGGTTAATCTTGTGAGCTGGACTAATACGCTTCAAGTAGTTCTCTAGTACAAATTTCCATTTAAATTTCATTATATTTTTTATTAATCTGGTACTAACAAATGTTTAATGTCCGTCTGTACAGTGGATCACCAAACAGCACGTTTATTGTAGTTGGAGAAACGCTGCTTTTAAGAAACACTTATCAGTTTGTCACATAGCTCCTGTCCTATAAGGTCTGTCCAGTTATGTGGACATGTCTGCATTTGCAACACCATAAAGCCGGCAGAATTATCCTGCTAATCAGACTAAACTGTCATTTTGTTTCCCTTCATTGATTAGGTTTCAGAGGTGTGGAACCAGGCAACAGCACAATAACACTATTATTACGCAACATCTGCAATGGCTCATTCAAAGAAACTGCAGGCTTAAACAATCTTCCACCAGAGGGCAGCAATGTGCAAAAGGTTAAAGATTTCAGCTTGAAAATACATTTCAAAAGCAGTGCAAAACTGACTATGAAAACAGTGCATTCAAAAACACACGAAAGGAGACCTTTAAGCCACACTGCTTTCGTTGGGACCCACATTTGACTTCTCCAAGTCTATCATGTTCAGACTGGCTTATTGCGAACAGAAAGTGACAGGATTCATCCAGCTGGTGTAAACAAAATGAATAAAAACACAGTCAAAAGGTCAGAGAAATCAGATGAGGAATCCGTCTGCACTGCAGCTCCTGATCGTGAATAAAGATGTACAAGCTGTCTATTACACAGAGCACTCTTCACCATCTCTGTTTGACTGTATGCCTCAGCTCCCCCCCAGTTGTTACGTATCTTGCTGGTCTCTGGGCCATTTCTCAGAATAGCATCATAAATGTGCGAATGGATTTGCTTCTGCAGGGGCTGACTTCGCACACTGACTTTTGAGGGCCCTGCACAGTTTGCTGTGAGTCAGAGGTGTCTGCGTCCTTCGGAGAGACAAGGACAATCACAATTGCATAGAAGCAAAGCCTTTAAGTCCTATTGGACTGATCAAGGAGCATGGCGAGACGTGTAAATACACTCATCCAGATGAGAAGCTGCGGTGATGGCTGACCGGTAGCTCCGGCGGACTTTGAGAATAAGCTGACCTGTGATAGTTCAGGGCATCAGATCATCATGTAAAACTATGAGGGGATAAAACCAACATTAAGGAAATGAAAAACACTGCCAGGTCAAATTATCTCAAAAACAAATTCTCTCGATTCCATCTTGTTCTGACTTGATTTGGAGAGACGGTGCCCTCATATAGCCTGTTGCTCATCCACCAACAGTTGTCCCTCCACAGCCTTAGATCGATTACACAAAATCTGACTTTCATGCAGGTTTCTTCTGCTCTGAAAGTTCTTCAGATACCTCACTGTCCTCAGGGTCCAAAGTGTACGACTAACTGAAGCTTCATTGATGATCTGTCAGCTTCATTTTTATGCCTCTCTTCCTGCTCAGAGGCCTACTTCTCTGAAGATGATGGATGCTGTTGAAATCTACTGGGACAGCTGGTCATTAGGCTGGAGGTAAAGCGAAACACGCTGCATGACTGTGTTTGGGGGAGGGGTGGTACAAAGTTACAGCGCTTTTGTTGGCTGACATTACAGTCCCATTGTAATGCAGCAGATAATAGCCTGCAGGTCAGACTTGGGGCCTGTAGAGCAGCCGGCACCTGCTGCCATTCATTCAAGGTGACAATAAGCCGATGTCACCAAGTCCTAGTTGTAGCTCTGCAGTGTCAAGCCTCTGGGTGTGTGTGTCAGAGAGGTTTTATAACAATCTGTGCTGCATCGACACTAGAGTCGCTCACCTGAATCAGGTTAAAAAAAGAAAAAAAAACAGCTGTGACATATGAAAGCGCCTGCTGACTGCAACATAACCACCCTGCATCTAAACTGATCGCCTCCACAAATCACATCACTCTGCATGCAGCCATCCATTACAGAACAAGACAACCACTACGTTCACCACATGAGAGCAGACAGGCAGTCGCACACCTGGGACTGTGCATGAAATCCACAGCCCCTTCCAGACGCCATGTTTTCACCTTTCAGTTGAAAAGCAGAGAGCTTCTGGTTTAAAAGCGCTCTCTAGGTCAATGCTCTCTATCACCGCCTCCGCTGAGCAGTCTATCTACCCTTCAAACGTTCAGACAGCCATGAGAGCCCCAAGAGACCAGCAGTTCCTGTTCTGTATCCAGCGCTCACTGCTGCTGCCCTTCCCACAAAACACAATCTCACACACACACGTCAAGTATTTAATTCATACCAATACTCTCTGCTGCTTCAGTAAGGTGGTGGCTGCCTTTGCACCAGAGCATCATGGGGTGAAATACATCTGAGAGGAAAAGAAGAAAGGAAGTTCACTGTCAAAGCAACTTCAAGTATTTTCACAAATTAATTGAAGATAGTTGGATCTTGGTGTCAACAACTTCACTACTTCCCATTTTATCTATTTTAAAGTGTGGCATCTGAACTCGTATCACGCAAATACAGAAACAAACAGTTTAATTAATCTCAAAGTTAAATGTTTGCCGAGATCAGAGGTGCTGGCTTTTGCTTTTGACACATGTTGGCAAAATTTTGACACTTCTCCCTTTGTCACATTATATGAGTTAGCATTGGTTGCAAGCGGAACTGCAGCGATTCAGGCAGAGTATTTGGCTTCTTTGCACCTCTGTAAAATGTCTCATTACACTCCTATTACAGCGGTTACTTAGTCAACACAATCATACTTGTGGAGCTGATTGATTTGATGCTTCACTGTGTGTGAACAATTTACAAGCTCATGCTGAAACATTTAGGCAACTAAATCAGTTACAGCACAGAGGCAACAAATGAGTCAAGCCATGGAAACCGGAAAAAAAAAAAAAAAGTTTAGTCACAAGCAGACTGAGCAATTAACGTCTTTCACATTCTAAACTTCATTTGTGACGCAGGATGTAATTTGTAGCTTCTGACCACAGTCTGATCTGCGCCACCGTTAGAGTCCATGAAGAAGGACCCAGCAGTAGCAGCTCATCTGTAGTGTGGGTGCCGATAGCTGGTTGTCATTTTCCAAGGGGTTCATGAGGCTCTTCAGTGCCTTGCCACCTACTCCCATAAACACAGCTCACCCTCAGCAGCTAACAGACTGTGTGTGCGCAGATGGACAGAAGAGGTACGACTGTGTGGGCAGCGCAAAATTACACTCAACATCCTCCCCTGATGTCAGTCATGAGAGCCACATGGCAGCAGCTTCCCCCTCACCTGCAGCAGAAAGCCAGCACGATGAGGAGTTCTGCAATACTCCGTTTAAAGTCAGTCCTAGCATAAATGTGCAAGTCATACGTGAAGTGTTTCAGCCGTGAGTCACATGTGACAGAAGCAGGACATCTTTGCTCCGTTTTTGGACAAAAGTGCTGTACAGACGGCGAACAGCGACATGCCCGTCTACCATAACGCCCACATGTATATTGTCCTTTTCATTTGAATGGGAGCCAAATTACAGTCTAGTCAAAAACACAACAAGCTTAACAAAGTGACATTGGGTAAATGAAGAGGTGAGTCATTTTGATGTCTGCCAGCTCTTGATGCCTACACTTGTCGCTTAATGTTGTACACCCAGTCAGTTTTGATCACATTACGGCTTTTTTGGTCCAAAATGCAGACAACAGAAACTGGCTGTGCAGAGCAGCCTTAGCATTACAAATCAGACAAGGAACTACGACTCGATTAGAATTGAAGCTCTAAGTCAGCCTTCAGTATGAAGATTACAGGTGCCGCTGGGTCAGTAAAATGCTGCCACTTGTATGCATTAGTGTCAAATATACAGCGGTAGAGTCTGCAGCTTACAGAACACGTTATGAGAGCGAGACATTTAGTTTAATGAGGCTATGGCTGCTTTGCTTAGAAAGACATCCATGGTTACGGTTGAAGTTTTAAAGCCTGAACCCATGACATATTTTAACAGTTTAATTCAACTATTAAACTACAATATTTAGCACCACTGAGTTCACTTCCACCTGTACATGAACATAATCACTTAGTTGGGCCAAGCTGTAGGAACCCATAAGCAAGCCAACTGGCACATTATATTAAGAGGTTGTCACTAGTACAAGTTGCAAGTTTTAAATAAAAACTTATACAAAATCCTGATTGTATTATACTGCACTCTTCCCTCTTTGGGAAAGAGAATTACTGCCATCTAGTGGGAGGCCACAGCAATGTCAAGGCAAAGGACAAAGCTTTATTTAATATATAAACATACAAAAAAATGAAACATTAAACAGCAGGGCGAGACGCTTCACAGAGAGTGGACAGCTCAACATCCTACAAAAACACAAAAGTCAAGTTAGTGACTCAGGGGGCCATATTCACATGTGGCTTTAAAAAAAAGCCAAACATAAAAACAAAGCGCCTCCGTTGGTCTTACCACGTTCACGTCTTCAATAATGACCAGACCCGTCCCCTGAACCTCAATGTCGCTTTCTGTGTTGTTGTGCGAGCAGTACTCCTCGCTCTCCGTATCTACAGTACTGGGCTGAGAAAGCACCGAAGTCTTGAGTCCCCATCCACCAGGTTGTTAAAACATGGCATTTTCGCTGGTGGTACGTTTTAAGTGTACACGACAATTATTTACTGCAAGACACGTTCATGCACACTTCAAAAGAGATAGTCTTTGTACACTGATGAGCCTTCAGTTGCCCTCAGATTAAGAGGAGAGGACATGTTTAACATCCTTGTGCATTTCTAAATAAAATAAACCCAAAGATCACCAACCTCATAGTCAGGATCCTCCTCCAGGTCTTCGTCAGCGAGCTCCTGGGTGAGCGCCTCCACCCAGGTCTGATGCTCCTCTTCATCGTCATCCTCGTCCAACTCATCCTGCTTCCTCTTGCTGCCTTTCCCACAAGGTTTAGTAGGAGAGACTCGGATTTCTGTTGGGACACAAGACTCACTTTTTAAGTGATCTACGCTTCCATTTAAAGCAGTGTGCTCGTCCATGTTCAACAGGGTCAAAGAACAGTATCTGAAGTTGTGCGACAGTGTGTTTTGGCAGGACAACACCTGGGGAGAGGGAGAGGCCAATGCTGCTGGACACCGGGTAGCCCAGGGCGCCCTGCAGCCAGCGGGGCAGCACGGACAGCAGCAGCCGGGTGACCCTGTGCAGGCGCTTCCGGCCGGAGAGGTTCTGGCGTCCAGGGCTGGAAACTGCGGGGCCGACGAGGGCTCTCTCCTGCGGCTGCCGGAACCCCAGCACCCACCAAAACCCGCGGTATGCATGTACCTGTAAGCGAGCGCCATGTTAGGTCGCAAGTAAAAACAAAAAAAAGCCACCAAAGTCATCAGGATGCATCGTTTGCTGCGGCTCGTACCGCGAAGCCGAGTGGCCAGAAGAGGCCGCGCAGCACGGAGCCGAACAGCCCGCGTCCCCTCACCGCGCTGTCCTGCAGGCGACGAGACAAAACAGGTGAAAACCACCACAACACCAGCTCTCCCTGCTGCTGGGATGGACTGAACCGCTGCCTAGCTGGTTTGAGTTGTTACCTCAGTATGTTCAGCCTGCTGCACGGTGCTGAGTTCCAAAGTCATCCTGTGTCGGGTCAAAGACGGGTGGTCCTGCCGGCCAGCAAAGAAGAGGAGGAGGAGGAGGACGAGCTCAGGGGCTACAATATGAGCGGGCTTTGAAGGGTGACATGTACCCTGCCGTTGCCACTGTGTAGCCAATCAACAAGGACAAATCCACCTGGCAGCAATCAGAGCGGACCAATCAACGTATCCCGCCAATTAACATGCACCAATGAACGTATCCCGCCAATTAACATGCAGCAGGGCAACACGTGGCTTCATGGTAGACAGGTCAGATTTGTCATTTTATCAGAAACTGGTAACATGCAGGAATTTTCACCTTTTTACTGTTTACTGCTGTGAGGTAACAGAAGCCCTGCCTCACCGCTGCATATTTGAAATGATCTTTTTACACTGAATATCTTTGGACTGTTGCTCGGACAAAACAAACAAGCCTAAGACATCATCTTTGGGAAGGTGCATCATTCGCCAATTTCTGACAACAATTTATTGATTAATTAGAAGAAAATAATTAGCAGATTCATCGCTGATGACAATAGTCAATAGTTGCAGCCCTAAAGCAGACTGAAATAATGTAACCACGACAAGATAAATGGTTAGTTCTCAAAAATTAGTAACATGTTACACACAGACACATGTTACTAATTGGGAGGGAGATGCTGCATCTCTGTCTGCTCCTTAGCATATGAAGAGGTTTAAGAGAGGAGCATTATTATGCTTCCATACTTGAGTTCACTAACTGGTAACCATCTACGTCTCTGGCGTTCGTCACATCTACGTGTATGTTGATGGATTTGATGGAGTAGCTGCAGTATGAAAGCTGCATGTCATCTCTTCTCTTGCCAGTCTACAAGCAAGCCCGTGTGCAAAGAGAGTGACAGAGATTCAATGATGGTTAAGCACAGAGTCACACTGACGTTCAGCATTGGAGCTATTTGCAGTGGAACCAAAGCTTCAGATCATTTCTACGCAGCACGCAGGCACAGCAGCGCAGGGAGGGCTGCCAGCAGTGCGAAGTCCTTTGGGTGTTCTCTAGGATCGCACTCCCTAATAAGTCGGGACATATTTCCAAATATCCTGACACCTGACAGTATCCCACAGTTCACTATACCAAGTCTGTCTGTGCAGAACAGCTTAAGATCATTGGATAAAGAGACAGAGGAGGATTATGCAGAGTCAGAAGAAGGCTTAGGGAGTCCTGGGACTGAACCAAAGTCATATTTATCTGCGTTTCCGGCCTGCTCCACGCTCTCATCATCCACATCATCCTCAGGCGTCAGTCTGGTTCTGTCAGACTGGGCTGTGTGGAGCATCTCAGACCCCTTTACCCAGATGAGATTTCTTCTTCAGAGGGAGGTGTCCCATCCCTGCTCCTTCACCGAGGCCCAGCACTGCCTGGACCCCGCCAGCAGAGTCGCCTTCTCCCTGCCGCTCCTAACCAAAGTCACCACCCCTGTACGGCTTCATCACCTTGAGCCAGAGCCCACAGATGGCGAGCGAGGAGGCACTTCTCTGCCAAGCTGGGCTACGGCACTTAAACAAGAATGAGGAGACTGCATGCTGCCTTAGCAAAGCTCCAGGGGCGAGGACAGTAGACCACAATGGCAACTCCTCTCGCCTGTCAGAAGAAAAGACTGTCTAAAGGCTCAACTGACTCGTAGAATAAAGGAAGATCAGTAAAGGAAGACATAAAAGATTCTTCAGCCTCCTCCATCAACCCTACAGTTTCATCCTCTTCTACGCCCAGACACCCAGACGGAAAGCGTAAGCGGCGCTTTTACAACGTTATAAGGAAACACTTCACCTTCCGCCATTAGGAATGGAGCTTTTCTTGCTTTAAATTGTGCATTTATTCACGTAGAAGTGAAATAACACAGTTTTTGTCTTATGTCGCTTACAGAAATAAGTCAGTGTAAACAGACTGCTGCAATTTTTCATCATCGTCGTATTTTATTTCAAAATTGTTCCCTGTGTTGAGGAGCGCTGAGGGTCACCTTTAAGACTCTCATAGCGGGCAGAGTGAATACTTAACATCAGCCATGTATTTAAGGTTAATGAATTCCTCCACCGCTTTCATGATTTTAAATGTCACTCCCTCTCAAACCGCCTGCTCCTCGCATTCAGCTCCCAGTCTGTATTGCTTCCACAGTAAGCTGGAAACTCATGTCCTGCAGTAGTGAATGTGCACCGATGTGTCCCTCAGGCGGGGGAAACCAAGCAATCCTCCTTACTCCTCAGCATATGAAGAGCTTCAGTGGAGAGGCCCTTAATGTTGGTGCGCTAATGCGTCATGGTAGCCTGCGTCCTCAGTGCTCCCACACAGTGAAATTTCGTGGGCAAATATGATTGTGACGCAGATTGCTCTGCTCTAAGCGGAGGGCGAGGAGAATGCAAGAGTGAGTCCCTGAACACAAGAACAGATTAAGGTGATTCGAATTCATAATCACTGGCCACGTTGTTTGTTTCTGTGCATGATGGAAGTGATTTCACTTTGTTGCTTTAAGGCAAATAAGGGTTTCTGCTTTCAATTAATTCACATTAACAGTTGAGTTAACTTACATGCATTCTGATGTACCCGACTGAGGATAAGGTTGATGTCAGAAAAATCCATGTTTGTCATTTTGAGAGCACACACAGCAATCTGCAGGACAGTGAACGGGTCAGTTTAAGTCCATTCGAATAAAGGAAGTTCCGTAACTCTACAATATACCCCGCTTTATCTCCAAATTTCACTGCATTGGCTTATGACAGATGTTTGTAATATTTACCTTCAGTGACCCTAACCCAATCACATAAATGGGGTCAACAAAACTATTTTAATCTGGTTCAACAGCACCACAAACAACATCCTCCAAAATGATCATACAGTTGAATCAACAGCAGGTTCAACAGAAATTGAACATGATGACTTTCATGGAGGTAGGATTTATAGCAGGGTCGTTGTATTAGACTCCATTTGTTTTTGCTAAGTGGACCTGATGTGTATTTCTGCTGACTAATTGATGGACTGTGCATAAAGAAACCAGAAATAACCTCTGTATCTGCAACCTTTCCTGCCACGCAGCCTTTTGGAAGCCAAACAAAAATGTCACTTTCTTCTGTTCTTTTGACACACAATTCCCACAACTACAGGCTTCCTCATATTTTGAATTTGACTGACATGTTTGCTTGATGACCGTCACCAGTTTTATCATTTTCAAATGAATCAGGTTCACTGACTTTTACTGCAGCAGACTTACAGCAGGAGAAGCATTTAACACCGACCACACTGAACATCACATGTTCCATGACAGAGCTCCTCTTCAGCTCCTTTATTAAGCTGTTTGACATTTGGCAAAACACACTGGGGTTCACATGATGTTTACAAATTGTCATCATGTTTTACAATGAGTTACCGTTATGGCATAAATACAACAGAACTGATACTGAAAAGGCGGTCAAGAGGCAACACCCGCTTGGATGTGTGAGTCATTCGGGGATGGGAGTACTTCAGCAGCACACGCACACAGCTGTCTGTGCAGAGATCAATGAAGTGTTTTTAGCATTATTATAAAACAAGTTACTAACTTAAAAAAATGCACTGCACAGCTTCCCTCACAAGTAGATGGCTTTAGTATTTTTCATAGTGTGTAATCGTTCCTCAAAGAAGTGTTTTTCCCATGTCATCATTTATAGGACATTCACTAAATGAATATACTTCAAATATTTGTCCACACTTTCCCAGTTGTGTGAGATATGGACGTGGTTAGCCATCTCTGTCTTTCCACGCCCAAATGTTTTACCTTTTCCTTGAAAGTCACTGAAAGCAAAAGCTCCTGCATTCAAGCACAAACCCCTGAAGAGGGCATTGCATGTGTAAAGGCTCAAACTGCATCATTCAAAAGAGAGAAATCCATGCTGAGACTGCACATGGCGAATGTAGATTGACTGAGAGAGAGGAAGAAACAAGAGTGCAAAATGAAGGGCTTTGGTATAACTGCTCTTCCCCATTCTGTCAGGTTGAGGTTAGCTCACAGAGCAGTCTTGCCCTCAGAACAGACGCTACTTTTCCGGTACTAACCTCACGCTCAGACTGAAAACGATTAATGCAAAAGATAACAGGAGCAGAAAATGCACTTTTGGGCATGGAGCTACACAGACGAGAGAGAAAGAGGTCGAGAAATAGTGACAGAGGGAGTAACTGACGTAGACAGGAAGTCTTTTGGCACTGAGCTAAGCCACCTGTAAGCTTCGCTCACTGTATTCAGCTCCAGCGGTGAAGTGTGAGAGAGTTGGAGGAGCAGGTTAGGCATTGCAACTTTGTAGATCCATGATGGCGTCTGGTGAGCAGCCGCCAGTGCTGCCTGTCAAACAGCACAGGTAAGACCAACAAACTCAATATTTCGACCATCTTATATTTCGAATAAAAGTAGATTGCACCCTTATGTCATGCTTTATTTGGTGATGTCAAGTATCCTGCAGTGCATGCACCACAGACAAAACATAAGAACCAATCTCTTTCAAACTATCAAGAGACTTTTTTCCTGACACAAAATTTCCGCTGCACTGCGCACATATTCGTGGTAGAAGGGTAAAGATTTCTTGTTATTCTGCACATCTTCTTATACAGGAGTCATTCCTTCAGACTCTCCAGTGTGGAGTCTGACTGTGTCATGCTCAGCCCTGTTGGACTCCAGCATCAAAACTACACGTACAACGACGTCTTCCCTGAACCCACTGACTGTCATGCAGCCCAGTGCCCCATACACCATCGCTACGGTAGGTTTACAGAATGATGGAGTGAGTTCAGCCGAGGGAAAGTAGTCAAATGTGCCGAACACCACTGAAAAAACAAATCCACAGCTCGTACATACAGCTCAGCGTGATGGGAAGAGACATAACGCACCGTAACGTGTGGTTTGTGCCTCTCAGTTCCCGTGAGAACTGAAAGAGAGGAAGTAGCCATCTGAAACTTTTACTTTCAATAACATGCATGTGAAATTCATAATGGGTAACAGACTTGCTCTCTGCCACTGTGGATGCAGTCTCCCTTGGTAATTCTAGGGATGGTGTGTCCAAACTGTTGCATGTTCATTGCTCTTGCTCACTGTTCAAGTCTGACCTAAAATCCCTCTCACCGTGCTGCTCAGATCCCTCCCGACACCAGGAGAGATTTTTCTCTGATGGCACCCCGCCTCCTGTTCCAAAGAAGAGGTTAGCTCGCACCCTCTCCCTCCCTGGCACAGATGGGCCTCCACTCTCTCCTCTGCCTCCAATGCAAAGACACCCTCAAAACTTTGACAACCCCCTGTACATGCTGGCACCCATAACCGACACCTATTTCCACGAGGAGACAGAGAAGTTTAAACCAGTCAGAGGGAGTCCTGTCCCCTTGCTGTCGTTGTCCCAGCTGTCCTTTGACACCCCAGATGAACACCTGCCCTACCTCTTCAGCAGTTTTGAAGACCAGAGGGTTGTTTATCAGGGGATTCAGCATCGCCATCTTCTCTTTCTGAGAAGTATGGCACAGAGCGTGGAGGCTGCAATCCTGCTGCAGGGAGTGGCCACAGAGGGGGACGCCAGCGCATACCAGCCTCAGGATTTCCTGCTGTGTGAGGGCAGCGAGCCACAGCAGATCGGAGATGCTGTTTACTACGGCCTGCACAGCCCCAAGCTCCCAGGGAGGGTGCTTGGTTTAAGGGTAATGGTACAGCTCTTTTAGTCACTCCACACAGTTTACAGTATGTTCTGTATGATAATGCATGATGTTAAAATGTGTATATGTTCTATTGTGTACTGTTTTATACTAATGTTCATTTGCAGTCCCATTGCACAATATGTGGGCAAAACAAAGTGGTATGCACATTGCACAAGGTAACCAACCAGTAATACAAGCATGATCTTTATCAACATTGCAAACTGTGGCACTCACTTGCGGTACCAGAAACACTAAACTGTCACCAGGTGTCACAGCTCCAACAGGAAGGCCAGAATTGTATTTCCATGTCTAAGACTGAATGCTGTTTTGCAATGCAAGGGTTTCTTGATTATGACATTAGTTTCATGAGCATGTCTCTCGTCTGTCTTTCTGTGCAGGTACACAAACAGACTGATGAAGCTTGCTCGACTCACACCAAACAGCAGCCATCGCATGTCAATGTGCAAGATGTTATTGCTAATTTCCACCCAAGCAACACCCTGAGGAATGATTGCAGAACATTACAAGATGCCTCTCCTCTGTACTGCCCTGCCCCAGACTGCACTGGTGCTAAACCACCAGACGGGGGCAGCACTGCGCACACCACAGATCGTATGAACATTAATCTGCCCTCAGTTCAGTCATTCCTCCAGTCAGGACACTCATTCAGCATTGAGAGAGACCTGCCATATGCCACTCTAGAGGACTTTGTTCAGGATAGCAGCTTACTGCAGAGCACAGATTGTTTGGATTATGACAGACAGGTGTGCTTTCTGTTGCTGCAGATATTAATTGGCTCACAACATCTGTACAACATCAGTGCCACTGCAGCTGAGCTCAGACCTCAGAAGATCTTTTTGGTGTGGCCCAACAGAGAGAAGGAAGAGGAAGAAAGCAAGTTAAAGCAGGATGCTTCTGACATGAAGGGAGGTTTCAAGACCAGCAGACTGAAAGAGGAAATGGAGTGGGAAAAGACGGAGAAGAAAGGAAAGATCCAGATGTTATGGGGGACACACGGTGCCCCTCGTTTAGTGTTAACCCCGCTATCGTCTACTCTTTCTGTACCTCACCCCCTCACCTACATCAAATCTCAAATTGAAGCCCTACTTCAATACTGCCTCCATTCAAAAGGCAGCCTCACATGTCGGGCCTCAGATCCAACTCTGTCGAAGTCCTCATACAGAAGGGGACTTCTTCATCTGGCCTCTCTGCTCCAGAGTGAGAGCAGCGGGCCACAGATGGCAGACATGGTGGCCATACTTCAGGTGCTCCTCTGGGGGCCACACGCCCCATTCTTCAATCACAGAGGCTCTACGAACACCACTGTAAACAACTGGCAGACAGTCAAGCGAGCCCTGCTGGTGATGAAATTGGCAGAGAGAGGGCTGATCCAGGACCAGTCTGTTCTGGATTGGGAAGACTGTATGTGCCTGCAATACCTGTCATTTACAGACCCTGAAACAATTGTGAGCGTGACCAGTCAGCAGAAAATGTGGAGTCCATCTTGAAATTAAGTCATTCCTTACAGTCAACATAGTAAGTTGTAAACCCCTCCATCTGCATTATGTACAATGGTAAAATTACACTTAGTACGCTGTATCCATCTTTCCTTCAACAATTAGAATGCTCATATACTGCCGTTCATAATGAAAAATGTATATATGATGCTGCACTTTGAACATTTGAAAGATTTACTTTTTGTTGTAATATTAGTCATTAAAGGTCCTGACAACGTAGCTGTATTTGTTTTTCTCTGTGTCCTCTCACTGGTTTGAAGTGAGAAGGACGCCCGCCAGAGAAAGGTGATGTCACATATTTCTGCACACCAATCAGGATATTACAAGATTTGAATCGGAATCTGATGAGTTGTTGGGGTTGCAGGCCGCTGTCTACAGATTTGACCGTTTCTCTTATTTAATAACACCAACTGTGACTCATTTACTTTTTCAATCAAGTTATGTAAAAACTTTAAGACCTCGTTTTCAGGGGCAGCAAGAAACCCATCAGTTGTCTTGCTTGTCCTCAGTGACTTTCATTGTATAATTCTTAAATCACGAAGATGACAGTGAGCCACAAGTGTCAGCTGCACCGAAGGAACTGCTCATCACTTTTAACAGCATCTAAATCTGCTTTACAAAAGCAAGAATTGAGCCTTTAACTTTTCAAAATAAACAACGCTGCCCACTTCACACAGCAGATTGACAGGTGTGCAGAGGTGGGAAAGCAAGGCCTCATTTGAACTTCTCTCAAGCTCTTTTCATTCTTCACAGAGCAACTTCTTTGTACAAATGAGTGCATGCCAGAGGGAGGCTATGACAGAAGCAGCATGTCGTTATTATTACAGGAGTGAACACTTTTTTCTCTTGACGTGTTGAGATGGACTAGTTCCTTCCTTGAAGCATACAGACACCTTAACTCTCGCAGGCTGCATGTCTGTAGCACTTCACAACAGACGCCACTTTGTAAGGTGAGCACTTTTATTTAGTACAGTTACAACATGCAGATTTCTATCAAGTGAATCAATGCAACAAATGAAAATCATGCACACATTTAAAAAATCTATATAAAACAGGAGAATCAAATGATAATTGCTATTAAAACATATCTACTTACATGAGTAAGATGACTTTAAATTTAACATAAATATTTCACTGCGGAGATGATCTTCAGGGTGTTCAGGGAGGGTGAAAAGGAAGTCAGCACTACACATCATGGAAAGTAATACAGTGGCAAGGACACATTGCCAGGATATTATGTGGGTGCTTGCTTTTACATCCTTGTATATTGACATCTTACCCTAGTGCAAATACAATTGAAACACAGCACATGGTAGGTAAAGGTAAAACAAAAAACAGGAATCTCTGACAAGAGGAGACCTCAACCATACTTATTCTTGGATAATATATTCATTTACAAAAAATGATAAAAGATGTTTGGGTATGGATTGAAATAAGAACAAACATTTGTAACTGCTCAGCGTAATTTAATCATCATCAGAGGAGTCTCGCTCGATGCTGTAAGCCATGAAGAAAGCGTCAGGGCGGGTGGGGACGAGGGGATGACCCGGTCTCACAATCTCAAAGCCCAGGAAACTGAACGTGCGCAGCAGAGATGCTGAAGAGAGACGACACGTAAACAGATGTAAATATCTTAAAACCTAATTTCTGACCTTGATGCAGAAACTAGAATTAAGCCCAGTCTGAGCTGCTGGTCTCCTCAAAAATAAAACAAATGAACAATTGCTGAGAAGTAACTAAAGAATTGGGATGATAGGGAAAGAAATTCACTTTTGAAAATATGAACATTTACCAGCTACAGACAGAAATGTTCAAATTCACCAGCCACTCATTTAAAATCATTGTGTGTATGAAACGTACCAGCCACTTTCACATTTTACCAGCATTTGGCTGGTGTCTGGTGCAAATTAACATCCCGGCCAGCAGCCAAATAAATGTTTAGGTTCAGCTCCTGAAGTACCCTAAATGAAGCATAACAAGACACTAATCTAAACCTGTATTACAAAATCTGTTTTAGAAACCTGGTGATACAAAATGACACTGAAGCAGTACCATTTATCCTGCCTTTATCTGAAAATATTTTTAATGTTGTACACCAGAGTTTTTATATTAACCCTTTATAGGGGGCACTCATTGAAATATTTGGAAATTCAAAATTTCAACCCCAGACCATAACAGGAGGATATTACAAGAATCTGTTCTTCCGTGATTGGCTGGGAGAAATCACGTGGCTCTTGCTTCTCCGTGAGGCACCATTTTGACATGTGTGGTAGTTACCAAACATGATCACTTGCCCGATAAAGGGTTAAGCACTAAAAGTCTCAAATATAGTCTCACCTCTATCGTCACGACTCTTGTGAAAACAGATGAACACATGATCACCCTGCAGCTGCTCTTCTGCAAATTCCAACAGAAGGGCAAAACTGTAAAGAAACAAAGCAAACAAGTGTTAGTATATTATAGGGATGTTAATGAGAAAATAATTATTAATTATGGTCTAATCTAGGTCGAGGCATATAACTTGACTTGAGTCAATCAGGCTCATGAACTTATATAAATGATTAGTGATTGTTACATTAACAGACAAGTTCTCTTTAGATCTACTGTACAAATTAAGAAAACATAAGGTTGTGTGTCGTCCGTCTTTCTGCATTTGACAAATTCAGGAAAAAATATTTGTTTAATTTGTAGTTAATCCATAAATGTACCTTTTGTTTCACTTCAATCACAAAAAAAATAATCAAATTTAAAATATCTGAAGCAAATATTTAAAATTTTAAAATCGCTGAAACGTTTGTCCTGCTGACCTGTCTTTACTGCCCTCGGGCAAAGCTCCAGGAGGGATTTCAACATAAAGGTTCCCCCCTTTCAGCGCCACCCTCCAGACGCAGTGCTTGCCTTCAGAGCGACGGGGCTCAAAGAGCAAGAAGCGCACTCTGCCATTGGCCGGTGAAGGCTCCTCGAGAACCAGCAACTGAGTATCCTAAAAAGGACAGACGAGAAATAAACTCCGTTCAGACGACATCAAGAATAAAGTTAGAAAGACCATCTGACTACTCAAAGTAAAAATTGATTGAAAAGGAAATTATGACAATTTCAAAAATAATTTAGAGTTATCGAAGGCCAGTGTTGATTTAATCAAGATCATGTGACAAAAAACAACTGCAGCTGTGACAAATGAAAATGTGTGCCATTGATTAAAAAAAAATAAAATAAAAAAAAAAACATACTCCCAATAGACCAAGGGCAAATTTCTTTCTTTCTCTGGTTTTACTGTTTATAGGTATGCGTTTGATTAAAATGAACTTTGGAAAATTTGGAGTGGTCTCTTAATTTTTTCCAGAGCTGTATATATGAAAAAGTGGTATAACTTACAGAATAGAATAGCTTAGCTGAAAGATTGCGATCCCGCTGGTCATTCCCTCGCCCACCTGGGATCTTCAGGGGTGGGAGAGGGGCATCAGGAGCACCACAGAGGCCCTGGACACGGGTTACTGCAACAGCGGGAGCACCTCCTGGGATTGGAGATACTGCAGAGAGAGACAAATGCACACACAGATGGAGCCATTGTAAGTGAAGTATTGACTGGAGGTTCATCTACCAAACTCCCAATATAAAACAGCAGGCTTGGCACACATTACACCGTTTAGTGATTCATCTCTGAAATGACAGTCAAACGGTTGCTACAGTTGAGTGAGTCTTAACAAAACACAAGGCTAGGGGGCACAGTCCATCAGTTACTGTCCTCATCTCAGGCACAGACGTTTGAGCGATGCACCGACAAACATTTGACTACTTGTGTACAATAAATTAACAGAAAGGAAGCAGGAACGGTTTAGTTACACTACCACATCACCGATGACTCGTTAAAAATAAATGTCACATTCTAGCAGGTCAAAAATCTGTTAAATATTCGATACAACCCTTTCAGATAAATGTTCTCACAAAACACGTCATGATTCTCATCACTGTCCCATGTGGGGAAAATAAATTGTTCATGTAGAAAGAGTGACATTTACCTTCATAAAGCTAACAGATTTCTGTACTTTGGTTTCTGTGAGGTAACTTTAAAACATGTCACATGATTCTTAGAGGAAGGCTGCCAGAGGGAAAAGGCTCTGTTTGTCTAACCATTAGCCTACTTTAGTCCTGCACTAAACGTGTTGCTCCAGTCTACGCCACTTGTTTAGCGAGTGAGCAGACTTTTTTTTTTTTTTTATTCAGAGGCCAGTCAAAGTGCTCTTTAGAATTAACTTGTGTTGCTTGCACAGAGGTCTGTGTGTGCAGCTGCATACATTTACAGTATTTTGAGAGCCTATTCTCAGAGCTTCTATCGGGGACACAACCCATTAACAGCAGCAGTGCTGCCACATCGACGCAAGCACTCAGACACACACACAGATGCTCTCTTACGCAAATGCCACTGCGGTGCTATATGTGGAGCAAATGTGTGTGGAGCAAATGTGTGAAAACCAAATGAGAATCATTGTCACTCCCATAACTCGGGCTAAACGAGTCAATATGTTATATACAACCTACTGCCTGATACTGCAAGGCACTGGGATTGCAAACTAGCACAGGTTCACTCTAAATCTAATTATCCGATTACGTAAAACAGCATTCTATGAAATCCCCATGCACACCCACGCCCGGGTTGTCTGCTCTGGTCACATGAGCAATGAGTCTCTCGAGCTTCACACTCGACATGTATGAATAAGCATGTAAAGGACCACTCATCTCTAGGAGAATATCATAATACCAGTTAATATTAGTAGCTGGTAGTCAATCCGTTTATAAGGACACCTGCTGGTGTCCAAAGGAGCTACATCTCAAAAAAAAAAATTTTTTTAAAAAACCTTCTCAACAATCCATGATCCTCAACACATTTTACACCATCTTTAACATCATCATCAACTAACTCATTCAGTGTTGCATATCAGCATCTTTACTGTTTCCATAAATGTCAAAAATCACCATGTAAACAGAAAGGTCTGAACATAATTATGTATTCTATTGAACAAGGACTAGCTTCTATGTACAATATGTCATCACTGGTCCCGGCATTCCCCCCCCCCCCCCTTCCCTTCGCAGTGCAGTGGAAATTTCCTACGAGTCCTTCACAACACTGTAGAGCTGGGAAAACAGCCTCGACCACAATCTTGTCAGGGCACGACAGATATATATAAAAAAAAATTCCCCGCTAATCGCTCACAAGCTGTTAAACATAACCCATATTTCCAGGCATTAAACCCGACTGTGTTCTCATTTCCAGTCAATCACCGCATTCAATTTAAACAGAACCAGTAAACAAGCCGTCACCGGAGTCCACTGGCTGCTCCCACTGTGGCTACAATAATGCCACATTAGATTAAAAGCACATAGAAAAGGTTTCTTTAAAAAGTTGATTAGCGATCTCGACTGATTGCCCCGCTGTAAACCAAATCGGCTCATCTAATCATTCACGCCAAGTTAAAGGATGTCAACACTGGGCCAGCAAATAAGCCCAAAGGCGAAATGGAAAAAAACAAGCCATGTAGCCACAAATGATCAATTCAGCCATCATTACGTTCATCACTACCTTGGTTATCAACAAGCTAACTTTACATAACGTTATAAAAATGTTTTAATTACCCCATGTATTCTTACAAGACAGGGGTCGAATTCAATGGGAAATATAATCACATTTTTGATCGTTTCCATTGAAACGCCGAAAAAAACTTAATCAGTGATGTAGCGAAACCTTAGCGATAGTCGTCATCTAGCACAGCTAGATATTCGCCTACGCTGACATTTATAATCAGTTAAACCAACATACTCCAAATAACCAAACAAAATACAGCTATTCAACCTTTCCAGACAAGGCGTTTCGAAATACATAAGAAGCTAGATATAAGGCCATCAATGGCCTACTTGCCATTGCTAACTTTAGCTAGCTAGCACCTAAGCATTTAGCTAACGTTAGCTATAACCCATTTCTGTGGCGTTTCACGTATTAGCTTATACATTAGCTTAGCTAGAGCATGGATATCGCCAGCAGCGTTGACCATGATTTTGTCCATTTGCTGTATGTTGAGTAAATGTGACACAATCGGGATACAACTCTGTAATGCAGGGTGATTTAGAAAAACACGTACACCGAAGATACATCAAACCAGACGCGAGTGAATGGTGTATTTTGGATACGTCAACTGAAATGTATAGTGCTGTTATGTAAACAACAAAAAAAAAACACGGGGAACACTGCTAGCCACGCCTGCTAATATTGGGTAGGCCGCGGTTTTTAAACTTAGCTTAGCGTGCTAAGTTAGCTTAACGTTGACATCCATTCACAACGACATACCTTTCACTTTCAGGTTTATTACTGGATTGCTCAATAACAGGCATCTCGGATAAGTTTCTCTCTTTTTCTCTAACAAAACAATGACTATTCAAAATCGTCTGTAGGTTAGATTTAACCATCCGGCCAACGTCCGCACCTGCCGCTCGCTCTATCCGCTCCCCGCCGCCTACTGTTGGGCTGCGAGCTGGCAGGCGGCTGCTGCAGCGTTTGTCAGAGGAGTGTCCTGTCCATCATCACGTGTTACTGTGAAAACATGACGCAGTTAATGAGGCCCTCTACATAAACCACTTAAGAACATTTAATTCATTTACGAGCCTGGGCTACTTTATCTTAATGTAGGACTAAAAGAAGTAAAAGTCCTATGTTGAGAATGTAAAAGTAGGTCATTTAGTAAATCTAGTAATCCTTGATTAGCCTCATGCAAAATCGTAATTTCTAAATGTGTGACTATAGCTCTCAAAAATAGTGACGTGAAAAGTACAGCAAAACAATGGAAATACGCAAGTATAGTGCAAGAACTTCATATTTTCACCTACCGGTTAAGTACAGTATGAATAAGTAGTTACTGTCCACCGCTGGTACTAAAGGTGGTAATAGGTGTAGCTCTACTCTATTGGTAAATGGACTCTTTCTTATATAGCGCTTTTCAACCGAAACGGTTCCCAATTCTATTCATGTCTAATAGTAAATTAGTCTAAGTTTAATTATTTTTTCCCAAGGAATATAGGCTAAAGCTGGTAGCACGTATAACCTGAGTGCTGGTAAGTATAAACAGTACACAGTCATTTTCCTTTTTTCAGCAGCTTCCATCTGTGCCTGTCAATCAAGGAGCAACTGAACATGGTGCAGGGTGTGTACAACACTGTCTCCGGTGCCCGCAGAACACAAATCAGCACAATTACATTAGCATTAACGCCGATGGTGAAACACAACTGACGGGTCACATCGGGTAAGTTTCTTTTTGCCCGGCCAGAGGGCTCATATAAATCTAAACTCTGACAGTTTTTAAAATCATATTTGTCTTTTTCAACTAGCTGCAGGTGCCTATTTTAAGCTGTCTTATGTTAGTCTATGACATACAGTCCTGTCTACAAGACTGTGCACATGGCACTACAGGCACATACACTTTGCAAAAACTCAATTGTTTTTATGCATGATGAAAACTGAAATTTTTCATCTTAATCGACAGCTTCCTTTTGGAACGTAGCTGGAACATCTGAAAACATCACAAGTAAGAAATATGTCTGCCCTGAACAACCAGCCGAGTGAATTCTATGGCAACTTGTACATGCGTCTAACACAAGTTTGTGTCTCTTCATAGTGTCTTATGACCGGATTCTGTCCATTGAAAATTTGAGTGATGTTCGAAATCCATGGAAGGGATTCACTATGAACCGCTGCTTACTGCTGGCACTGGTCGTCCTGCTTGTGAGCTCAGGGGTCAGTGAACTGCATGGTGAGTACTGTAATCATATCATCTTACATACAGAAAGGAAACTGTAAGTAAATTCCATGAGTAAGAATGGCAAAGAAGCTGCATGTCTAATGTTGACAGCACATTTTATTGGCTTTGTTTCTGCATTATTGCAGTAACATGCAACGTGCATTGTACTTCTACTTCTAACAGTACTTGCTACTTTAGTGTATTATTACTTTCAATACCACACTCGTACTGATAGCTTATGTGTAATCCAAAACTCTTACGTCAACAGGCCTTCACTGTCTTTTACATTATTTTGTTTTCTAGATGCTGTGGATTCTTTTTTTGAGGAATCAGGTATAAGGTCTTTCATTGGAAGTCTGCAGGATGGTTCTATAACTCAGGTATTGTCTATCTATCTCAGTGTGACACTTGCAGGTAGCCTCGGCCTACTGGTTTCTATGTAGAGGTCTACTGTTTTGTAACACTTATTCATTGATATACAAGTCAATGAAGGCCTTTGTTTATGTCTCTAAGGCTAATATTGCATTGCCAAACCTTTTCTTAACAAGCTCATGGAGATTTGGAGAAAGTCTTGTCGAAATATGAAAGTAAAGAGACACTGAATTCAAGCACATTCCTATCCTTGAAAACAGAATGGTTAAAATTAAGAATTTTCCAAACTTTCAAAATTGTACAAACCCTGTATAATTATTTGGTTGTATAATATGTGTATTTGAGCTGTCACTTTTTGAACCAGACTGTGCATTTTTTTTCTTGCTGTCTGCCTCCAGATTTCCATATGGGACAGTTTCATGTGGTGGTGGGGATCTGAAGAAGTTGGAGCAATAAGAAGAAGAAAAAAGCCGATTGGCAAAACAATCCTGAAACCCAAAACTAAATAATGAGTTGTGTACAGCTGTTTAAAGAAGAGTGAAGGGTCAACAAAAGGATGCCATCACCTGTCACAACAACTGGTTTCTGAATAAAGAACACAAACAGTCTTTATTATACTTTGCATTTAATAATATAAAGATACAGAAAATTACATGAATCCATTTGTGTTTGTATTGTAGAGAACACCATTTAATTTGTCTGGCAGGAACTGCCTTTTTCAGAAATGTGTATCATATTTAACACATATTTAAAATCACTCAATCAAATCTAACTTTTAGAAATGTCACTTACCACCACATTGTAACATAGTCATCAAGTCTTCAACAATTTGGTAGTTTTGTAACAATATTTTCAATGATTATTTGAATTTTAATGAAAGCACAAAAAGTGGTAGGCTATTATGGATGATAAGAGGTTTATCCTGACGAAACAATGGATTTTTATTCAAAAAACTAAAACTAAAATATTTATGAGCATGGAAAGATGATAATACTCATATTTGGCTATATTAGGTTACATTGGACCACAATTATCTCGGTTTCATTACATTTGATCATTTCTAAGTGTGAGAAACACTGTGCTGTTTGCATCTACTTCAAATAAGGAAGTGTCTATATATGTGAGAGAATATAGCCTGAAGTGACTTCTGTGAATTAACATGTTCTGTGTGAATAAATAAATGGCAGTTAAGTAAAGTTTAAGTGACACTTATCAGTGACTGTTAAACCAAACATGTAAAATATATTTTGCGTCAGAAGTACACCCCAAGAAGAAAGCGGCTTTAGCGGCATCCGCACTTCTTCGCCACCACATCTTCTTTAATGTTGAAGTAAGTCCCATGTTCGTTCCAGTCCACCACCTCCAGGGCATCATAGGCCACGGGCACGCAGCACGGGGCCCGCTCGTCACCATTCCCTTCATCGATGTGGGATTTGAGCAGGATGGCATGGTTGTTGCCATTGGGCAGGGGGAAAGGACAAGAGCCATCACAGTTATTGATGTTGGCAGTGTTTGGACTCACAAGATGTCTTACAAGGGACACGGTGAGGCTCCTCAGCCCACATACGTAGGCCCTCTCTGGGTTGTTGGGGCCAGCTCTGGTAGCCCGCAGTCCTCTCTGCACCTCATACGCTCGGGCCACCGTCTGCAGGGCTTTCAGGAGAAGAAATGCACGGTACTGGCTGTCTCCTGTTCTATGCAGAAGAGGAAAGAGAAGCATCAGTTAAAAAGTGGTAATACAGGATACTCGATGCCAACAAAATCTAATTTTATGTCAGGTTAGCTAATGGATAATGCTAATACCAGTCTATAGTGCTTTAGGACTGTGGTTCACAAGCAGGGGGTGCGTGGAAAAATTGTATGAGCTCATTTTATAAAATACAAATTATGATTTGATTTTAAATATATAACCACTTGAATACCACATGTTGCAATTGAGAGTGTGTGAAAACTTAGCTGAGTTAGAATTACTAAAAGCAATGGATAAACAACTGAAGTAGCTAAAAGTAGCTAATGGGTAAATAGCTAATGTTAAAAGTTATGGATAAACAATTGAAATAAAGTAATGGACAAATGGTTCAATTAGTTAGCAAAAAGTAATTGATAAATGGCTGGAGTGTTCACCTTCTGCCACTCCAACTGGTAGGAGTATGAATGCAAACTGAAACATTGACAGAGCAATTGTATGAAAACAATATTGTAACATCAACTATCATGTTCACGTTTGGAACATGAGTGGGAGTGTTGATTCAGGGGGTAGTTGAGTTCATATGAGAGGGTTGTGTCTGACAAATTGAAGTTGGGAACAACTGCTTTAGGAGACAGTTTCCTTGTAAACATCACCTGCTGCTGGTTCCTTTGCAGGAAACGCACTGAGTTCTTTGAGCCTCCCCAGCCTCTCTGCTGCTCTGTGACCCATATTCTCCTCCCTTATTACCTCCATTGTCTGCATCACAGTCTGCTCCAACCTCTTTCTGAGCTCCTCCAACAGAGCAGGAGACAGGGCCAACGCTCCACAATGTGCCTGAAACGTGGAGCCCCAGCTAGCGAAGGAGAAGATGGTGGGGGCCGTGGAATTCATCAGTCCCGCCAGCAGGGTCTCGCTAGAGGAGAGGCCTAGTGTCAGGGGTGGCAGAGACTGTAAGGAGTCCAGCTGGAGTGGAGGGGACTCGGGCTGTTGCTGAGGCAGGACACCACCCAGGAACCGCTTCAGCTCACAGAGGAAGGAGGAGGTCTGTGAAGATGCCAGCGAGGAACCTGAGGTGTGTTTATTTCTGAGAAAGAGCATAACAAATGTTAGAGCACAACTCTGACAATACGCTGGTAAACTAAACAGGGAACATGAAAGCTAACACAACCTTGTATCAGTTCCTCTTTCCCTTGAGAAAAACAGAAGTGGAGTCACGCTGATGTTACTTCCTGATTTTCCACCAATAAGGATGTCTTTTAGCCTTTGTTCTGCAAAAAGGGGAAATGTGCACATGAGGAGAGTGCACATGAAATTAAAAATTATGTCTTACTCATATCATATCTTACTCATGTCAGGGGATTTTGTCTTCACAGAAATCCTCCATTTCTGGTGAAGGTCGCCCTCTGATGCGTTTCCTGTCAGTATAATGTACTGTGTTTCTCCTGAAATGCACGCAGGCTAGAAAACGCAACAACGTGACCACAACAGAAATATCTCTCAAAATCACATCCACCAGGTTTAGGCGCTTCAGGACAGTTCTTCATTATTCAGAAACTTTTAAAGACTTTCTTTACCTGTGTGTTAGGATGCAGAGACTGACTAGTGAAAGTGATGTCCAGGTTTCCTCCTGTGAGGGGACTTTCAAACGCCAAGAGCAGCACAGGGTTCAGCTTGAGCAAGGGTGACTGTGGGAGGTCAAAGGTCAACTTGAGTGTTCCCCTCTCATCTTCCTCTGCCAAGAGCACTGATGGAGAAAACAAGACATGCAGTAACATTAAAAAAAAAAAGAGACATTTAAACAAAAATGATTGCAATTGGAGAGCACTGTTACCTCCAGCTGGATGCAAAACCTCTAATTCATTCCTCTGGTTTCTGCTTGTTTCCTTAGCAAGCTCTAATAAGATTGAGGCTGAAGAATTATCAGATAGCATGCAGATTCCAAACAGAGCCAAAGTGGAGTTTGTAAGGTCGCCATCGTTCCCCACACCTTCACGCAACACTGCAAATATGTCATCCACAAAGCACGGTGCATGGTGAGGGACGTGATGAGAAACTGTGGAGGCTGGTGAGGTCTCTGTTGATGGGACGGTTTGCTCCGCATTTTTAATTCCCAAGCCATCGCCAGTCTCCGCAGAGCTCGTTGCATGGTGGTCTCCTTTGATTGAATTGGGGAAGAACAAATTACACACTGGAAAACAGAGTAAAGGTAGAAGCAGGAACACTAACTGAAAACAGCATAAAATGTAACGGTATTGCACAACATCGCATGAACGTTAACGCACAAATGTTCAGAGGTGTAGCTGGTGTAAATTGTGTCGAATTGGACCTGTCATTGTGGGACCGTGGGCCGGGATCAGTTGCTGTCCATGTGAGACCTGCAGGGCCGCACAGAGCCTGGTCCAGTAGAGCACCAACGCTCCACAGTAGAAGACGTCCACAACCAACATACTGCACTGTCTGTTTGTGTGCCTGTGTGGTCGGACCTTTCACAATCGCTTGTTTTGAATGGGTCAAGCAAGCTCATGAGGATGGGAGTTATACCCTCCCACCTTCCCTTCTCACTAACTGGGGAACACGCTGCCAAAACTGGAATATCATGTGTCCTTGATGATTTTGACTGTATTTGAGATGATTGCTGCACATAAAGGTGCTTCCTCCACATTCAGAAGGCAGTTGTGTTGATTTGGACACACACTGAACCTCCCTTTCTGTAGAATGAGAGTAGCAGAGGTGAGGACACACATTATGGGAGGTTTCAAGATTGTAGAGCGGATTTATCTTGTAACTTTCCCATGAACCTTTCACTGTCTAAAACACAAAGTCCTCTAGGCTGGAAAGTTAGATGTGTTTGTTTTGAGCCCTCATGGCCGTTTAGCAAATATCTGTATTATTCAAGTTAAATATAGAAAAGACACACATGAGTTTCAGTGCTGACATAACAACTTAAAATACACAGAAATGCAGAACTAAAACTATACAAGTGTGGATGATAAAAGCATCCAGTTTAGAAAACTCTTTTTAGAAAACATTGGACTGTAGCTGTTTGAGGATGATGCTGTCAGTGAGTTAGATGAGAAGATTGATACCACTCGCATGTCTGTGCATTATATATGCAGCAGGAGCCATTAGACGGTTAACGAGGGGGGGGGGGGCACAGCTAGCCTGGCTCTATTCAAAGGTAACGAAAAACAAAATGAGTCTACCAGCACCTCTAAACATCACTAATTGACATTTTATGTATTTTAAATGTTATATCTTGTTTACAATACATACAAATACATACATTGTTAGCTTAGAATATGTAAAATGTATCTGCTCTCGTTCATGCTGGAAAGAGAAAAACAGCGAGCAACATCCTGCTCTCAAACACGAAACACGAGATCTGATTCCTTTCAAAGAGTCATTACTCCCATCACTACTCTCACAGCTGCAGTCTTGTTTTGCAGACAGTCAAGGTCTCTGAGATGTTTCGTAGCCATGTATCCCAAGAGATAAAGCCAAGGCTCATTCTTGTACATCACAAATCTTCAGTGAGGAATGACAAGAACTGTTCATCATTCCCTAATGGCTGCTACATGTTATCAACATCATCCCATTTCTTACAGACAGACATTTCTGTATGTCCACACTGAGAGATTCAGGGCCTGTATTCAACAGCAAACACTATAATAATCTGGTGTAGCTACATATTTCTACTCTGAGAATTTAGTAAAGCTCTGTTAAAGTGTCAATCACTATCTAATAATGTCATCTACATATTGTTGGCCACAACGTTTGGATCACATCAATGTCTTTTGAATGCTGATAAAACTTTTGTGGACATTTTCATATGTGGGTGCCAGGTGAAAAGCTTCACTACACTGTCTTGTTGAGACGTTACAGGCTTTTTGGCACAAAATCAAGTGCACACTTGAGCTCTGGCTATTTGTTAAAACACAAAAATGCAGCAGAACTCCATTAAAACATTTGGTATAGATAATTGGCTCATTATGATGACAATGTAAGAGATTATTGCTGTCTTTTTGCTTCTTCGGCATCACAGGAATTCTTCACTGGTTCATCTCAAAATAAAACTAATCATTTTCGTCAAACCAACTGTGTGTAAACTTCAGCATGATCTACTAGTCTTCCATGAGTTTAAACAGATATAAATGCCACTACACACAACAAAATGAACTCAAATATTATATGAAACATTTTTATTAATAATCATAAAACGCAGAAAAAAAAAACATTAATTCCATTCGTTTCATTATAACATCTTAGGATAAAAGCACCAACACCGAACATAACATCATGAAAACCCAGGGCCTTTCGAAAAGTAGGTTTGCCATTATTGCACCTCAAACCTGCCCTGGCTTCACCGATCAGATATCGCTATACACTTACTGCAGGTCACATGTCCAGTGTCAGTTTACCCCCCAAATAATGGGAAGAATGCCAACAAAAGACAGTGAACCTCCTTCTTGGAGACTCAAATCTAGACAGAGGCATTTGAGAGATGAGGAAGATGCTGAAAGTCGTAGTCATTTCACAGCTTCTCAAGACCGACTCATAAAAGGTTTATAAAGCTGGATCTCACTGGAGAGGCTGGATGTATGTGACAGTGGGAATGAATCTGAGGAGATCTGACAAGGTAGTTGGCTAATTTTACCTTGAAATACACTTACTGAGAGGATGTCCTGGTCCTGAGTTGGGGGTAGAGTTAGGGACTTCATCATGCCACAAGATGGTGAATAAGTTTGCAACATGCAGAAGTTTAAAGAGAATTGTTTACAGAATTTCAAGCAATGTGGGAAGTTCCTGAGTTAAGACCTTTGGCAGGATTTAGAGCAAACAGCCTCGATTGCAAAGCTCACACACATTACCAATAATGCACCAGGATGGAGCCTGCTGGAGAACTGCATAGAAGCCTGAATTCAAATCATGCGCATACACCAAAGGACTAGAATGACAGCACCTCACTCGTTTGGCTGATTGTACAAGTAGCTACAAAACTGGTTGAAGTCTATAATGAATTTTTTTTTCTTTTTGCCATTCCTACAAACTACTCTCACTTGCACATACACCACACTGCCCCCTCCAGTTTAGAGAAACATCCGTAGGACTGGACCGTAAGAAAGCCGCCAGGCAAGCTCGTGTTGAAGATTATTAAACCATAAAACCCTGCAGCACAACAGGAGAAGAGTAGTATTTATCAATAGCTGCAATTTCCTTGTTTTAAGTGAAGGAGAGCACCGTGCTGTCTGACTAGTAGTATTAAAAATGGACAGGAATCTGAAGACACAATTAAAAGCATAACATGTAACTGCAATTGTACCAAACACCAAAGATAAGAAAATCAAAACAGCATCAACGATAATTACAAAAGACTTCAGTGCTGGTAACAAATGTACTATTGTCCCTAATTATGTTCTAAAATGACTTCTTTTCACTTGAACACTCGCAGGTGAAAAACACATTTGTGTTTACAGAGTGAGTGCACAGGACAGGAGTTTACAATAAAGCGTCGATTATTAGTCTACTCTTCCCTTAGATATGAACCGGCAAAAAAAAGCACACACACAAACTGAGCTTAAGTGTATTCCCACTATCAGAGAAAAAGGAAGCTTGGCTGCTTTCACTCCCAACCAAGTGATGCGCACACACAGTCTAACACAAGTGTTTTACATCAACATGTCCTTGCAATTACACAGTATGCTCACAGTGCAAGGTAGGGCCTTGACAGTAAGACATCTAAAGACAGTGTGTGAAAGAGGTTGACATGTAGTTTTCTATGCACCAGTAAAGACTTTGTAAAATCTCAATTACCATTGTTTAGAAACAGAAGCACCATTTTTTTTCCTGCACAATCTGGGTTGGTAAAAAACAAAACAAAACAAGAGGTGAAAACATCCGATAAAGTGATGAGTTCTAGTGCTGGAATCTAGTTGTGTTCAAGCCACAGCACCTTTGTTTGTCTGTGTGTGGAGTTTCTAGTTCTGTGGCATGAATATATCACAAGGATTCAGGTGCTGTTGTGCTGCCATGTTGTTAGGGACCATCTGTTAAGGTTCTGTGGTGACGATGCTTCTCTCCTTGGCTTCAAGCCTCCTGTTTAACAGGTTGAGTTTTCTTTGTGGTCACAATGCCAGCACCAAAACACCCCCTTTCACTTATATATATATATATATATATATATATATATCTATACTTATATAGACTGTATATAGATACATTTTTATATACCTTTCTGTTTATGATTTAGACATACAAGGAAAAACAAAAAGTTATGTACAGAAACAGTGCGTCTTGTTCACTATTTATGTTTAAAACTGTGGCGTGAGAAACATGAACAGCGGTCCTCATACCTGTTTACTCAGACTGTGAGCCAGCTGTTGCAGAGTAGTTTTATCTACAGGTGGCGTCTACAGTTGCAAGCTAGGCATTCAAAGGACCAGATGATAGCATATTAAATATGACGAAGGAATTGCCAAAAAAATGGCTTTACAAATGTCCCTGTTTACAGCACCAAGTATTTGATTTGTATTTGATGTTTTCACTACAGAATAAATAAGATCAGGTTCAGTCCAACTGTAGCACCATTGTTTTCAGACTGTGAGTCAAGTACACACACTATTGCATTCTACAATGTCAACACATTTCAGGATAAAAAAAACAAATACCAAGGCAAATGGAGAGACTGCCAGCATAAATATAATAATCTAAATTATACACAACTATACAGTTGGAGAATGAATCACATTCACAGTACAAACATTGTTTACAAGAAACAAAATACACAATTAAAAAAGCAAACAAAAAGGTGTGAAGAGAGCCCAGTAGTTTGTTGTGGTTATTGGTAATTTTCTCAGTGAGTATTTGCATGCATGAGTGTGTACGTATACATGTGTTTGTATGAACTGAAGTTCACATATGAGTCTTAAATATTTCCGTAAACCTGCATTTCCCAACAGCAGAGATAAATATGAATACGCTTAGCTTAAGAAGTTAAAGATTCCTGCTGTAAGAATATTTCTGCTGAGGTCCCACATAGTAGTGTGATTTACCAAACTCACTGCAGAAGAAAATTTTTAATAAATACAGAAATTAGTAGATTTTTCTGTGGTTTTACTGGAATTATTTTAGACCTGGATTCAGCTTCACTAAACAGTATGACCACAACTCTTTGAGAACACTGGGTCTCTGACTGACTGTCTACACGGAGCACCAGCTCATCCAATCTTTTTTATGGGGTATTTTCTTTTTATTAATGAAGTGCACCCTTGGAAAGGTTGCTAAAGAACCATATTGTCAAAATTAGGCTGAAATCAGAGCATTGTTGTGCTCAGACTTCAAGACATACACACTGATATTCTTCAGTTCATTCATGTTAAATATTCCTGATTACTGTCACAAAATATCAAAAAGCTCCTTTTTGAAGTAAACAAAGAAATTTTCACTGATATGTTATGTATCTGATAAGAGAAACACTGAACCACACCTGAAGAATTATTTTAATCACTCAGAATGTGAACTTCATTGGTTTTCCTCCAGTTAGTAGCAAAAAAGGAAATATTAGTTTTGTGTGCCGAAAAGGACAGCCAGAAGATAATTATACAATGCATGTACCACTTTGCTTTTAAGTAAAGGGACTAAGAAACCCACATTTTTCATCTTCTTAAATATGAAAATATTGTAAATCATCAACATCAACCAGAGTTTAACGGGTGTCAACAAACTAGCCAGAATTTGTACATCTTCTGCCACATTAGAAACTGTATGTTACTACCATCCAGTGTGCAGTTAGACCAGAAGTTCCTTATCTTGCAACAAACACTGAATTTCACTGGTGGAAGAAAACAGATATGGGCGCATGCACGCAGAGGGGCGAAACTGCATGACATCTGAGCAGAGTTCGGTGAACTGGTCTGTATGTGTGTGTGTGAGAGAAACTTTGGAGGCAACGTGACACATGATTAGCTTCAGCACAAAAAGGTGGACTGTGTGCTTCCATCTGTTGTTAATTGTTAACATTACTTTATTAAAAACCAATTCTTTTGCTGAACACAAGTTGCTGTAAGACAAAAATAATGACACACTATCATAATATTGAGCACCTTTATGTTAAACCACACATGCTGATAATTCCGTTCATGAAGGGCTGGGCAGCAGCCGCTACTGATTTCTTTATAGTAAAATCTTCAAACTAACATTTTAACACTCCACACATAAACATGACCAGCACCTATGAATTCTGCTCACGGTGACAATAGTGGTGGTGTGTGTGTGTGAGTGTGAGTGTGAGTGTGAGTGTGAGTGTGAGTGTGTGTGTGTGTGTCAGAGATCCCAGTACAGAAGCCGGTCTTGGAGGCGGTTGGGTAGTGCAGACATTTTGAAGCACCATTGAGTGAGGAGTGTGCCTTGGTCCACACAAGGACCGTTGCATAGTTTATTTAATGTTGAGGTAGCTTTAATCAATTACCTGAAACACCAAAAAGACAGAAAAAGACACCATGAGTCATTCTATGGCTGACAGATTAGACAAGTCAAGTCAAAACAGTACTAAGTCCGGTCACATTTACAATCCAAACTTATCGTCCAGCATGGTTTTTATACTTTAAATCTAACACCCAAGAATCAGCTTACCTTATTTAATCAGAACAACAGCTTGTGGGAGCACAGGGAAAACAGGTATTCTGTTTCTCACTCCCTACCAGTCTCTCTCTCTCTCTCTCTCTCTCATTCTCTCCCTCTTTCCACCCTCTTGATTGCCCTTTGCCCTTCCTCTCTCCATCCTCCCCATTTCCCCTCACCCCCAAACTCTATCTAGGTCGGGAGCCAGGGAGCTGGGAGCTGGTGTAGGTACCATGCACGCCTTGAGTCCTCCACATGCTCCCACCACCACCTGAACCACTGGCCGGTGGTGGAGGGGGCAGCCGAGGGGAGTAGTGTACTGCGAATGGACGAGAGGAGGTTGACAGAGAGGTAGAGGAGAGGGAAGCAGTAGCGGCGGCAGCAACAGAGACAGAAGCAGGGGTGGAGGAGGAGATGGAGATGGAGAGAGAGAGGGATGATTGTGGTCTCTGGTGGTGGAGAGAGGAGTGGGTCAGACGGGAAGAGTGGAGGGAGTCTGGACGAGAGGATGGTGGGGCGTCAGAGTGCGTGGAGGATGAGGGGACGCTGTGCAGGGGTGGAGGAGGGGGCAGGGAAAGAGTGGGAGGAGAAGGGCTATGCAGGACCGACTGGATGCGGCTGTGCTGGGCCTGGGACAGGGAGAGGGGGAGAGGTGAGGACATGGAGGCCAGGCGAGTGGAGGCTGGTTGGGGAGTGGTGTGCTGCTGGGTTTGGGAGGAGGTAGAGGAAGAGGAGGAGAGACTGAGCAGAGAGCTGAGGCCTCCAGAGGTGGGCAGCGATGCCCCAAACTGATGGGAGGACACTGTGGGAACCACGTGGTGAAATATACCTGTAAATCATATAGCAGAAATGGAGGGAGGGGGAGGACGAGAGTGGGGACAAAGGGGGGAGAGAGAGCAGACAAAAGTGGCAAAAAGAGCAAGAAGGAGGGGGACAAAGAGAGAAGCAAGGACTGAGCTAGGTTGTGCACAGCGCCAAGCAGGTCTTCGACAAGCACATAGAAAGCAAACAGAGTCAGTCCACTGTGACCGTAACTAAAGCAAATCAGTCTGACCAATTTAGGATTGCACTAAAACATACAACATTTTTACTATAGCTATATTGACTTCATGGTTGATTTTTGCTTACAAGTGAAATGACTCTGAAATACAACTCCGACAGATACACCCACAGAAAATGAGAACATAGTAAAGTAATAGTTATATATGTTTTTAACTCAAGGTCAATCACAGATTTCATTGGTTCAGTTTTTTCTATTTTTCCTCATTTTTGTTAAGCATTCGTTCTGCTAAATGCAACATTTTCCAAGGGTGTTTTCCAACTGCAGCACTCAAGCAGCCAGTCCATGTCAAAGCGAGGCAGCACAGAGAGTCAGTCAGTCAGTCAGTCAAACTGTCAGCGAGGCAGACAGAAAGACAGCAGCATTGGACCTCCACTTACCTGGCTCTATTAGCAGGCCCATTCCCTCAGACTCAAAGACCTGCTCAAATTTTCTTCATCAAGATGACCCCAAGCTAAGACTATGACCTCATTCTTGACTGTTCAATAATCCTGAGGTAAAACTACATGATCAGTTTGTCATTAGATTGATTGATTCTCACCTCCAGCCGCTCCCCCTGCCAGCCCACCACTGCTGAAGGTTCCCAGGGCAGAGTGTCCGTTGACGAGCCGCGGGGACCCACTCACCGTGGATCCGCCTGTCTGGGCCCCAAACAGGGACTGTAAGACTGAGGCCCCTCCAAGTGGGAACTGAGACCCGAGGTACTGTCCCACAGATGACCCTGTGGTGGAGGAAACTGCTACAGGACTGCCTCCCACCTTCCCACTCAGTATGCCCCCTCCACTGCTGGCAGCAGCAGATATGAAGAGGTTCTGACTAGCCAGGCTGTTGCTGGTCTTCATTTCCCAGTCACGAGGAGCCTTCTGCTTCTGGAGGGCCTGGCGTTGGTCTGCACCACTGCCTACCTGGGCACCTCCACCACCACCGCTGCCTCCACCCCGGGGCACTGCCTCTTGACTGAGGAAGGGATTGGGGGTCATGTAGCTGGACGACTCTCCATCACTCCCTTTCCTCACCTGCTGATGCTGTTGTTTGTGATCAGAATCTGAGTCGGTGCCCCGGCTCGACCCCCCCATCCCGAATGGAGAGCCCCCCTGTCTCATGTCAGAGTTGGGTTGCTTGGGGTCAGAAATGGGTGAAAAAGTGGCTTTCCACTTGCTGGTAGAAGACAAGGAGGATGAAGAAGAGGCCTCACTGCCTGTGCTGTTACCACTGCTGCTACCAGACTTTCTGCCTAGTGCAGAAAAACATGAAGACGGGTCAGCATTAAGTTGTAGAAGTGCAAAATTATGATTTTATTTTAATGAGTGACATTATCTTTTCTTACCTCTTTCACTCTCCCCTAGTCTACCAGGAGGTCCATCTCTGCTCTCCAATGATATAGTGGCAATTTTCCTTTCAATTCTAAAAAAAAAAAAGAACAATGAACAAAAACATAGTGACACAACAGTGGCTAAATGTGTGTGGACCCTTAAAAATATGCAAGAGAGCTGATTTTTAGAGTAGAAAGCAAGTAAAATGTTAATGTTAAAAGGTCACCTGGTTACTTAACAACCTAGAAGCCTTCAGAAAAAAAAAAAGAAAATAGCCTGCAGCTGTACTGTAGACCAGCAAAAACATCTTGCAGAAGGGGAAGCTCAGCAGGTTCATTGTTACTCTTATGTTCATATTATTATCACTACATTACCGTGAACTGGAGCTGTCGGCAGGGTATCCTGAGTCCTCGTCATCAGAGCTGGGGGCTGAGGAGTAACGATTTGTGCCATTGAGCTCCAGGGGGCGCTCTCTCTTCAAGATGGGAGGCTGGTCCAGGTCAGGCCCATTGGGGCTGTGGCTGGATTGTTCTGGGGAGGAGATAGCAGAGATCTCCAGAGGCTGGTTGATGTTGTTCACCTGTTGGGACAAAGGACATGACAGATAACACCCAGATGACACCAGGAAATAACAACAGGTCTTGAGTAATGTGATCTCATTGCATTCATCCACAGAGAAGTACATAAATGCTCCAAAGGTGCATTAACAAGCTCAAAAGACACAGGCCTGGAAGGTCTGATTATTCAAATACTATATATGGCCAAGCACTTAAAACTAATTTTTCTTATGTTTTTTTATCACTGATATGGTCAATCTAGTGTTCTACAGTCAATTAATGATATATTACAAAGTGCATGACTTCATTAAATCACATATTACAAAATGGAACCTTAAATCAATATATTAATATCATCAGTTTTCTCTCTTCATGCTTGACTGACTCACCATGGAGTTAATGTTGAGTGGCGATCCTGACGAGTGGTTGTTGGAGCCGAGCCCGGGGAATGACCTCCTCTTTGGGGATCCGCTGGCTGTGACAGCCACCGCAGAGCTGCGTTTCCTTCTCCCCCGCTTACGGCCCTCTTGGGAGCCGAGGCTGTGAGAGGAGTGCGATGACGACGCATGTGTGGGCGTGTGAGTGTGCTGTGTGCTGGGGGACTGGTGGTGGTGGTTTCCATGGTTACTGTGGTATCCCTGCTTGGCCGAGTTGCCAGTGTGATGATGGAGGCGTGATCCTCCGGCCACGCTGCCTCCACTCCCTGACGAAGAGGAAGATGAGGACGAAGATGAGGAAGAAGAGAAGAAGATTCTCCTCCGCAGTTCAGTGTCCTGGGGCTCCGCGTCGGATTCACCTCCTTGGTGATCCTGTCCATCTTCTGGAAGAATCCGCGGGGGTCCATCTGCATACTGGAGGACCCCTCCAGTGCCGAGTGCGGGGCTCTGGATGGGACCTCCTCGGCCCGTTGGTCCGGTCAAAGGTGTGTTGGTGTATGGAGAAGGCGATGAAGAAGCACCATTATGGTCCTCAGGATGGGGACCTCCATTCATCAGCCCTGAGCTAGATGAATATCCTAAACAGAAACCAAACAGTTAAGAAAGAACAGTCAGTCAAGTATCAACTATAAAACACAACATATTTATTGCATAAGCTACATATCATTCTATGGTAATAACAGTGAATAGAATATGTGACCAATACTTTAAGTGATTGAAGGGTAATCCTTACCATTGGTCTGACTTGCCTGAGACACAGGACTCGGAGTACTTCTCTGAAATTATGAACACAAAGAATATTTCACCATGTTAATTCAAAAGAACATGATCAAAAATCACAAAATATTTAAACTTATAATCTATATCTATTTATTTATTTTATATGACTAGAATCTGATCTAACATAAATCTAAACTGTGCATCTTCTTGTATACACACCAATCTAGATTCTTCACAAGTGAACATTTCATTTATTACATCTGGAGCAGAGCGCCAATGTAGAGGCACTTCAGTGTAGTATTGTAATGTAGGTACTGTCATAAATGTGCTCACCAGTCTCTCAGCACGACTGGGCAGCACCACACTGGCCAGAGGGATGCTGACTGGAAGTTTACTTGGGTGGACAGTGCTCAGAGGGATACTTATCGGAAGGCTTGTAATGCTATTGTCACCCTGAACAGACAGACACCTCTCCTTACCACCCTATATGAGAGAGCAAAGGGAAAATGACTGTGTGCTGACAGTGAGACAGCCAAATAGTGCAAGGACATTAGAAAACTGTATTCTTACAGACAGATCAACAGTGCAAGCACAGGGGCTACAAAGAAAGATTTAAACATTTACCCTCTCAGAACCTTTAAGAGTATTCTGGGCATCGGCTGCAGTGGGAGAGGGGCAGTTCTGTTTGGCTCCAAGCAAAGTATTAACACCACTTAATTCTCTGAAAAAACAAACAAAAACAGGCAAATTGAGCAAAAACTGTCCGTTGCCTTAGGGAGCAACTTGGAGACCTTGAAAATAAAGGGGCTGAAAAACGAGGGCTTTTAGTCCCAGCCAACCTGTGTGCGATCAGCCCCGGACCTCTCAAGTGAGCAGAGGCACTGGGGTCCTGGTTAAGATGCCTCCGCAAGGCAATCTTGGCAGGGGAGAAGCGTGTGTAATCAGGAAGAGCGTAGGAGGAACTTTGCTGCCTCTGCCGGGCATCAGGGGGGGCAGGTACAATCTCATGATCTGGAGAGATGGGCAGGTAGCGAGCAAGAAGCTCACCCTTGGTGTTGGCCCGGTCAAAACAGGGAGAGCTGGTGCCGTTGACGGACAGCTCTGGGCTGACACCATTGAGGACTGGGGCTGAAGACAGGCCAAGCTTAATGGAGTCCATGTCTGTAGAAGAGCGTGATTCCAGGCTCTTTCTGTATGGGGAGCCCTCACAGGGGCTGTAGGATTTGAGTTGAAGCAGCTCCTGCTGCCTTTGACTTTTCTCCAACTCCACAATGCTGATCTACAAACAGACACCAGGGGGAGCCATTACACTAGAAAACAGGCATTCTGTAACAATGCTGAAAAGTATAGGAAAATGTTTGTGACAGCAATTCATCATCAACTCTTCCTAAAAGCTACATGTTATTCATAGTTTAGCTAACTCCTGTGAATATATTGAAAGAGGCAGTGGAGTAAGGGGGTGGCAGGGCGGATGGAACAAGTGGACAGAGAACACAGCAAGTATAGAGAGTATACAAAAGTTGGAAGAGAGAGATACAAATATTTGGAAATGAATCCAGCAAACTTAGAAGGTGGACTGTGTACCTGCAGCTCCAAGCAGTGTCTCTGTTTCTCAGAGATTTGTCTGCGTAGTGCTTGCTTCTCCTTCAACAAACTCTCCAGACACAAAGAGCCCCAATCCAGCTTTAGCTCCTCACATCGAGACTTCAGCTGGAAAACAACAAACACACGCACTTGCTGTTATTTGTTTGCTTAGAGACTGGTCATGCAACGTGAAATATAATTTAATATTGGCTTAAAGTACAAGGCAGTGTAGTACAAACTAGAGATGAACCAGCAACAACAACATAGTAGCTAGCCCTGAGGTCTCACCAGTAGCAGGCTGTGGTCTCTCAGCAAAGCCATGTCTCTCTCAAGCTGCTTAGTCTGCTCTTTCAGTTGACAATTGTGGGCCGATATCTCCTTCTGGGCCTGCAGCAGGTCCTCCACAGTCAGTGCTTTCACTCCCAGCTGATCATCATACACACACACACACACACACACACACACACACACACACACACACACACACACACACACAGTTTACATTAATGCAAACTACAATCCTGCAGGAAAAACACCCCAGGTACGCTCTGGCTCTCTCACGTTCAAGTTGTGTTTCACTGTCTGTTTAAACCACACTCCTCCGCAAATGGGATATAAGCTATTCAGGATGTCCATCAAATAGCTGTATTTAAGCACTAATCGTTGGTACACATGATGTACTTGGCAATGCAAAGAAATGAGGATTTATCCATAACCTAATAAATTACTTCAAGGTTTGTGAGAATGTTGTTGACTGTGTCTTTACAGCGGTTATATATAGAGCAATAAAGTAGCAGTTCCCACCTCATCCAGTTTGGTCTGAAAGAGGCCTTTGATCATGACCTTGTGAGACTGACAGACAGAGTGGAGCTCCTCTGCCTGCCCGGAGAGGTCCCTGTGTTTTTGCTAGAGACAGAAAAGCAAACAAGAATACAGGTAAGAGATTGGACAAAAAAATAAATAAATGCAAAACTTTATGAAAGATGCATCATTAAAGATTATTTTACATAGATAACATGTGCTTGAATATATGCCACTTGATAGGGAAGTAAAAAGTTCCAGGAAAAAAGCAGCATTAGCGAATCAGTAATGACATTACTAATTACCTTCTCCTGCTCTAAAAGCTGCTGAAGGTTGGAGCGGTACTGAGGAGTCTTCATGTGGGCCATCAACTGGAGGTATTGAACTCTGAAGTTATCTGCAAAAAAATGTAGGTTTGGGATGCAAAATTCCTTATTTTTAAATTAACTCTTTAAAATCAAATCACACTTCCCAGGCCATCTGCCCATATTGAAGCTCAACACTAAAAGCACCCATTTCAATTAAATGAAAGTCAAGCGTATTTTGTATACAGATTTTTTACAAGGTTGCCTTGACAACAATGCTGAGAATGACAGATATAAAAATTTTTCTTCATCAGCTAACCTAGCAGTTGTTGCAGACCAGGTGGAGTTGGGCTCAGCAGCAGTTGACTAGTGGGATAGTGCTGGACCTTGGAAGGTAGCTGGTAGAAGGGACTCTGAGGTGGCCGGTATGCATCTGGACACACAAGCAGCATATCACAATCAGAAAAAGCTAATGCGTATTGTTATAAAGCAAAGGAAATATCTAGCATATGCCATGTGTGTATGTGTGTGCGTGCCATCTGACCCTGAGGTGGTGCCGCAGAAAGGGTCTTGGCGTGCAGTAAATCCAATGCGCTCTGATTCTTCTTGTTTTTCTTCTCAGCAGCCGGGGTGGCTTTCTTGGGTCGACCCCGTTTCTTGTTGTTCAACTTGCGACCTTTGGATAAGAGTCGAGCTCTTCGGGGTTTGGCAGAGGGCTTCACCACTGTCACCAAGCTAGGACGCTCATCCTCACCACATGAGTCCTGCTGTAATACGCATAGACAAGCACACACATGCATATTCATACAAAGGGCACATGGAGGTTGCCTTGAAGTGTTTATTACAAAATGGCACACAATATAGCAAAAGAGTAATTCACTTAAAGTTCATTCATATTCAATACCCTTCTAACTGGTCCAAAGGATTGCTTCTCACATTAAGCTTTGTAGATTAGTGCATGTCCTACCTTGTTTTGTTCTTTAGGTTTTGTGGGCGTGGTGCTATTGCTTTTACTGTCCTTCGTATCCTTCTGCTGACGTCGTCTAGCTGCCTCTTGCTCCTCCTGATACAAGATGAACCAATTTCATACAGAAAATACAGGGAATACAGTGACACTGTTAAAACACTGAGGAAGAAGAGCATCACTTACCCTGAGTTTAGGATTTTTGAGACTAGCAAAATAGTTTTCAAGCTAAAAAAAAAAGGAAAATGCAAATATTATTTTCATCACTGAGTGTTGACATTCCACCCAAGTTCAAATTATCATGGTGTTTATAACTTTAAAAATCTTACTCCACACTTTTGGCTATAACCTGGTTTCAAAAATGTCAATACAACTAGCATTTTATAAGTATACATACAGTCTGTACAGTATACAAAAAATGTTTTCTTGAGTCATTAAATAATATCCCTCTCATATCTAAAATACAGTTTTACACCATTTTTAAACGCCCCTTCAGGCGGTCTATTCCTCCTTTGAGCTCGGGTCCTCTAGAGGCCTGGGAGCTTGAGGGTCCTGCGCAGTATCTTGGCTGTTCCTAGGACTGCACTCTTCGGATATTGTTCCTGGAATCTGTTGGAGCCACTCTCCCAGTTTGGGGGTCACAGCCCCGAGTGTTCCGATTATCACGGGGACCACCGTTGCCTTCACTTTCCACATCTTCTCTAGCTCTTCTTTCAGCCCTTGGTATTTCTCAAGCTTCTCGTGTTCCTACTTCCTGAAATTGCTGTCGTTTGGGATTGCTGCATCTATCACTGCTGCCTTTTTCTGCCATTTGTCCACCATTACAAGTTTGTCAGTCTGTATCTGTAAGTCCCACAGGATCTTGGCTTGGTCATTCTCAACCACCTTCGGAGGTGTGTCCCTGTACATTATGCCAGCCACTTGGTTATGGCATTCCATGTACGCCTTGCCTGCTAGCATCATACACCCTGCCATTATGTGCTGGATTGTTTATAAAAAAAAAAAAATATATATATATATATATATATATAAAAATAAAACATAATCAGGGTTTACTTTTCCCCAACTGACTGACAACACCAGATCAAATAAAAACATGAGCAGATACATTATTAATTCCTATTGCAAGTTTATGAAAACCTATTAAAACAAATACTGTGGCAGTTTGTTTTGTTTTATTTGTCTTTCTGTGACGTTTATGGATTATGAATGCAGATTACTGACCAGTCATTTGCTTTAATTCAGGCACAAAACCTACGTGGATGGGGTCGCCTGGCCGTTCATTGTAGTGACTGCTGATCTTTGAGGTTGATTTGCATTTACTCACTTATGTATAATGCGTTTGTGCTTCAGCTGTCATTTACTGTTTTATTGGTTTGTCAAGCTCTCCTCTAATAGAAATTCTAGCCTCTGCACTTCTTCTTCAAGAGCTTCAGTGCTTACTATGGTGCGGTCTATGGTATGCAGGTAGTAGGAAACTGGCTTTCCAGTCCAGGACACGGAGCCCCTGAGTGGAGAAAGCTCCACCACACGCATTATTGTGCCAATATCTGCAGGACAGAGAACACACATAGCGCTGCATGTCAGATACAAATCAAAGGATGCATGAGACATTGAAATCTGCTCGTCAACAAAGAGTGGTACTTACCACTCAAGTTTCGACTGTTTATTCTGAAATTTAAAGGTGCAAAAGGTTTGGAGGATACAATTTTCCCACCTGAAAATAAAAACAAGAAAACAGACAAAATCAATAAAGACATTTTCTTCTGATAAATTCTAGATGCTAGATACAGTAGCTCTTGTGGCTCACTACACAAAACAAACATAATATGAAACACAATCACTTCCCTGATTAGAGACAGTAATCCATAGACACGTTAATCATATTGTCATGTTAAGTACACATAACTGAGAGCCAAGTAGCATAGTGGGGCTGTGAAGGCACAGGTCAAGTGCCAAGAGTTGACACATTGTTATATGAGCCACGGCGTCACTCCAAATGCTACCAACAAACTCACAAACTCAAAAGGTCTGTTGTCAAAAGAAAAGGCTATTAAAACCTGCTATTTAAAAGCATTATTCATCAACCTTTGATCATTTACTCCCGAGGCAGCTCATCATCCAACTGCTCTGCCATACACATCAATTAATGACATTTAAAATGACAAATGAACACATGGCACAATGGGGAGATTACAGGACCAGGTGAATGAGAATCACATATTTGTATCCAGTTGACTTGTTTAGAAAACGTTAGCCGACATTAACTTACTAGAAGTATATGAAGTGACAGTCTTGTGGGCATTACACTGTTAGCACCATTGGTGATCACAAAGACAATTTAGTAGTTATTTGAAAAATACTACTAACCTTCCTTCATGTTAGCAAAGCGCTCCTTCAGCTGGTGATCTACCTCTGGACCAAAGGCAAAGTTATTCACAAAAATAATACTGGAAGACAGACAAAGAAAAACATTTTAGATCTACAGTTCACAGTAAAAAAAAAAAAAAAATGTTTACCTTGAAAGTTGAGTTTTCAGAGAGGAACACGTTTTAGCATAATTCTGAGGACATGTTTAATTGTTAACTTTTTTCTAAACCGTTCATATAGTAGTCATGCATATGATGCTCAACAGTGTCAATAGCAATCAAGTTTCATAATGGCAGCATTTATTACTTCTGTAATTTTCCATGTGTTACATTACAATGTATAGTGGTTTCTATTTTTCCTAGATCCTCAGTGTATAAATTCAGTTTATAAATTGTAAATTAATGGAAATTGTTACTGTGGCCAGGTTTGGTATACCACCTTGTGTTGGCGATCCTTTCCTTCCATTCTTCTGACAGAAAGTCACCTCTTTCCAGCTGAAAGCAACAGAGCCATGTGAGGGTAAAAATTCTAAATACACGTGGATCTGCAGAACACTCGATATATAAAATCCAAAGTGTGCATTATGAGCAGACGTAGAGTCAACTTACTGTGTACTCTCCGTGTTTCTTCCCATACCATTTCATCCACTTTTTAAACTCTTTATCCATGGTCTGAAAGGTAGAATGTGAACATTAATATCCAAATAAAATGATTATAAAATTACAAACACTAAAACAATCAGCACAGGAAGTGTGTGTTCCAGAGGCAGTACCAGAAAGGAGGATTAGCAAGATAACGAGCGCACTTAGTGAAATTCTGGATATTGCCTTCAGGGTTCACAGACAAGTCCCTGTTTCTGGCACCAGTATGACTGAAAGCCTGTCTTTTCCTTTGATAACCAACGCTGAGCTTTTGAGTTGATTTGCAGCTGGGTCAACTGACATCAGAATACATTTAGACTAAGAATAGCCCCATGGCACATCAGTGCAAAGGTCCGTGCTGGTGTGTTGCTAAAGGGCAATGATGATATAATGAAATCCGGGAAATCCACTTTGAAGATACTACACAGCGGAAAAACGTTGTTTTTTGCCAGAATACACTGTTTAGTTGCCAGAGCTGATTTGCACTGTGCCAACACTACGTCGTTTCACTGCAATGCCTGAGGAAGCAGTGGTTTTTGAAGAACGCAGCACAAGTCTTGCTTTTCTCTGCTCCCTTTCTGGAACACCCCTCTGGTCCTGCGAGAAATTTATGTCGTTACCTCTGCATAGGTAGCTGGAATGTCTGCTTTCTCTACACCATAGTAGTGTTTACAGTTGGTTGCTGCTGCAACCTGCAGCACCACCTGCCCCACTCCTGCAAATAAAAAACAATAGGTTCATGTCTTACACCAAACAGACAAAGAAACCGATGATGTCAATCTAGCCACCTTGTTTTTAACTTAACAATTCTATTGAAAAACTTTCTATTTCTTTCACCTACACTCTAAACATCTTCACTGTCATTTCTTTATCATTATTTGTTCATCAAAAATGGTTCCCATTGTTAATAGTTCACCAATAGTGCAATGTATTTGAAAGGTCTGGGGATAAACTACTTTTCCTATTTTTATACTAAGTGGCATTTGGCTTTGTATGGTAGAAATGCTGTTGCGCAAAAGTGACGTTGGATCAATTCTTTCTGAAACTTGGACGTCCCAAAACAACAGCAGACTAACCACTGCCGAGGTCAACAAAGGTGTCATCTTCCATCCTTTCCATCTCATCGATGATCTGAGACACCAGGTCAAAAGAGGTCTCTCCGTACACCTCAGGGGAGAAAGGCTCGTAGTTGTTCAGCTTCTCCGGGTCGGTCACCGAGTGGTTGTACACCTGCTGTAGGATGTGTCTCAGCAGCCCGTTGGAAGGGCGCTTGTTCAGCTTCATGGGCTGAGTGGTGCCCTTCCACTGTAAAACGGAACAATATATTTAAATCAGTCTTTCCCCATACATGAGTGTGTAGATATTATCAAGTGGTGCTGACCTTTCAAAGAAAAGGACAAAACAATCCACTTGATATTTAATATAGAAAAAGAAAACATGCGTTTTTGAGAATTTTGTACACAAATGTGAACAAGATAGCAATTGTGCTTATGAAACATCTTGGTCAGGAACTAGAAGCAGATAATTAAATATAGATACATGTATTAAATCTTAGTGTTAGGTCATGCATGGCACAGATTCAAAAGGAACACTGGAATAGACTCACAGTACACAGATACAGTGTTGTTCACTTTTAGTGACTAATGTTTTCATATTCACGTCACCTACACAGCACTAAAAGCCGTCACATATATTAACTCACCAGCTGGTGAATGCTGTCGATGGCCCTGTTGTACTTGTCACAAAGTCTCTGCATGCTTTCAAAGCTGTGAGAATAACGAGGCACAGAATCAAAACGATCACACTGTACAAGATGAAAAACTCAGCTTCCCAGTTTGACATCTATTTTACTGCTGATTTCCTAAGGACACTTTTCAACTCTTAAAAAGACTGTTCATGTTCAAGTCAAGGACTCAAGGAGAAAAAAATAATTGATTGCTGACAGTTTTTTCAATTAGATTATGGCCTGAGAAAACCAACCTAAGGAAAAGTAGATAAGAAAGACTTGACTTTAGACATTCAGACAGGCTGTTACATCATCTGCTAGCCTGACTGGATAAAAGTGTTGACACTGTTAGAAGTTTTTTAACAGTCTCAAACTCAAAGTCCTTTTAGTATGTTTTCTAGTTCTTTAAGTGTGAGTGACAGACAGATTTTGACATGACCCTTGGCTCACCTCTTGGTGTCGTAGTCAATGAGTACGTAGTTTTCCATTGCCAGCTTGAGGTCTGGGATCTCTTCACACACCCACCTAGAAAAAGCACACACATAAGGTTGTCACTAGATCAAACACCTGACACAGTCACTGACGGTGTGAATGTGGGAGTTGAGTCAGAGGGAGGAAAGGTCGTCTTACCGAATGGTCTCGATGATTTCATGAGCAGCATCATGATGTTTATCCTGAAAACAGGGAGGGGGGACAAAATGTTAAACACTTCTCAGTATTCATTCATTCCCCATACCGCTTATCCCAAAGGGTCGCCAATCCCAGCTGACATTGGGCGAGAGGCGGGGGAACACCCTGGACTGGTCGCCAGTCAGTCCAGGGCAGACAAACACATTCACACCGATGGGGACACAGTGGCCTCCACCGGGGGCAACTGGGGGTTCAGTGTCTTGCCCAGGGACACTTCAACATGTGGGCAGGGGGAGCTGGGATTGAACCAACAACCCTGGGGTTAATGGACGACCGCAGTATGACACATTCAACTCAACAGCACCACAAACTACAGCCTCGAAAATGACCACAAACTTGATGCTAATCGCCACCTCTCAAACACAATTTCAACCAAAACGGAACAATACAGCCTTCATGATGGTGGGATTTGTTGAAAAACTGTTCTATTACACTGCACTGGTTTAAGCTAGATGTACCTAGAGGTTACTGTCAACTGAGTGTAGAAAGCCCAAAACCGTCTGCAGATCATTCCTTAAAATATAACCTCTACATGCCAGGCATGTTTTAAATACAAATGTAGTGTCAAAGATATCTTGAAATCTATTGTTATCATCATGGCTAACAGAAATGTCCCAAATAAGGAGGAATAATCATGATAATAACACAGGTTATCATATTATAAGCCAAAGTACTTAATAATAACTATTTCCTGGCTATGCGTATCATGTTATTAATGGTAAGCAGAGTTGAATGTGAAGTGTACATTAATTAAAAACAGAAGCACACTGAAATAACTTAATTACACCTTTGTGTTACTGCGGTAAATTGACCAAAACAACTGTTATGTCCAATTCATCCTCTCATTGCAGTTAACATCTGACAGACATAACAGCCACTGCAGACACAACTGTGAGCACTGTTCACACATACTATACACTCTGAAAAAAGCAAGCTCTTTACCGTAGCAGTATATTATATAAGCCTGTATGTTCACAAAGTTGGCAGTCTCTGTATCAAAGCAGTGGTGTGTAGACACAGCCCTGAAATATATCTGAATTTACTTTGTAACTATGGTGTCAGTTTACAAAACACACAAAAAGTCAATAACGTGGTGGAATCTGAAGAATGGGAACAGACAAAACAAAAACGTTTAAGTGGTGAGGACTTGGAGAAAAGGCGGTATGGGCTTCCCTCTTTGTGACAATAACGCAAGCTTAGGCTCCAGCAGTGAAATAATCTCTCCTGAATTTTCTTCACTGTGCATTTCAGACAGAGATTTCAACAGAATTATTGTCTTAGTCCATCTTGTAGCACTTGCCAAATAATCCATGTGTCTCTATTGACAGGCATTAATCTGATGTTAAACCTACCTCCCTGTAGGTTTAAATTTAATTTCAGCTAGAGAAACTCCAACCTTCCTTCAGGAAAAAAAAATTAGCTCAGATGATTAAAGATTTAATTCAATCCAAACCAAACCGTGTATGAGAAAGCCTATTTAACTGAATCTGGTTAAAAATGGCCCTTCAGTCTACAAGAAAGCTTAATAAAACAAGATAAGATTAATTATATTTATCCCATTCAGGGAATCTGTAGTTAGTAATCTTAGCTAGAGTGTGCTGCACAGCTCTGTGGGAGTAATAGGACTCAAGTTACACCCAGAGCGCAGCCAGTCTGAGCCTGTTGCCTGAACTGACCCACTGACCCACTTTCTGTCTCCTGCTCCAGCGCATTGCCAAGGAGAGCCTCTGGTGGAGGGAAATGAAGAAAAGAATGAGGGTAAAAAGGAAAGAAAGTGAAAGCGAGAAGAGCTAGAAGCTGGGGAGAGTGAGGGGGCCAGAGAGTGGAGGGGAAGCCTGGCATTTGTCAGCTGTTTGAGGCCTGGCACAGCAGCCGCAGCTAACAGCTCACAGCCTGGAGCTCCCGGCTTCCCGCTCAATACTGCGCGCCACTACTACGCAAACTTCCGCCAAAGCTCAAACATGCATGCGCACACACTCAAATATGCATGGTAACACAGGAAATCTCCTATTTCTGTCAACACAGCGTTCTGGTGGGTTAGGCTATATTATCAAGCTATCTGCTAGCTGAGTTGCTAATAAGCACCACGAGCTATAAATCTTCTTCAACATACGTGACCACAACCGAGTTAACACACTGTGTTCCACTGAACAGGGAATGTAATGGTAAGGTGAGTGACTATGAAAGAGCCTGTGTGAGCGAGCGAATGAGATGCTGAAGGGGGGAGGTCACCTGCTCACACAAAGACTGCACACAGCAACACCACTACAGGGCTGCTGCTAAAAATAAACACCGTCTGAAAGAACAGGAGACCCTCCTCTCCCCGCTGTGGGTATACTGACGCATGTTCAACTCCTCCTCTTTACACCACCTCTACAGTCAATCTCTCAGTGTGACGCATCGTGGGTGTAAGGGTTTTACACCACACGATGCTCCACTACGTATACATCAGCAGCCTACGAGAACAAATGACTAAGGCAGGCGTGCCACTTACACCCTTCTACTAGTCTTACCGTGAAATACAACTCATTCTCTTGGTGTGAAACAAACTTTCAGGGCATCAGTATCTAAAACAAGATACTGGTGCTAGCTTATCTTTTCTGTCTTTTAAGCAGCCAAGATTTGTGCGTATATTATCGGACATCTTGCAAACATAATGCTACACAGAGGAGCTGTCTTGGTTATATCTTGACAGATAAGCACAGCAGGTCACATGTTGATGACAACGAGTGTCTGCAGTTCAGCTGACCTGCATTCGCAGGCTGCCTGGCTCAAACATAAGGTGTTTTCGGACCAGAGGAACTTTTTCATAGTTCACACAGCAAGAACTGGGATCGATCGAAGTTCTTAGAACACCGTTTGAGGGACTTTTTTAGCACCTACTTCAGAGTGGGTACTCTCCCAGCACAAAAGGAACCTTGAATGACGTAGGTGTACATTGATTGATCAAACAAATGAGCCATTGCAGCACCAGCAACCCCCATTTTCAAAAACCTGTGTAAAACGTTAGCCCGTGTAAACGGGCTGCTCACAAGGGTAGCCTTAACAAATGGAACAAAACACGGACAAATGGACCGACAGTTGTAGCTGGTGTTGTATGTCGCGCAGAAGGGACGTTGCTCTACCAACCACTGGCCGGCCTGCTTACGTCACTTCAGTGTTCCTATTGGCAGTGCGATTGCAAACAGAAAAAAAGTCCTTAAAGCCACGTACTTCTCGGTGGAGCACACCAGTGGGCAATTCCTCTAAGGGAGTCCCCAGAACCTTTTGGACTGAAAATGCCTATTGAAACACTGTGCATTAATATCATAATCTTCCATAACCACAAAATCATGACTGCAGATATGACAGTTGCCTTTAGTCTTTCCATTTCAGTGCTGCAACAACACTTGAACCCTTACAGATGTGCTCAGACACCATTGATTTTACAAAGGTAATTGCAGCCTTGTTAATAATAGGTGAAGTATATAGGTGAGGACCAAATACATTCAGCAGTACTTGAGCAACAGTGTCTTTTAAATGCTATGTAGCCCTGGTTAGTGCCCACACCCAGAACCAGATGGACAAAGAGCTGCACCACACCAGAGGTGCTCATCATATGGAAACATTTATAGATGCACAGATGTGGGAATTTAGTAGGAGATGGGGAGAAGCACAGCGCAAAAGAAAGAAAGAGTATTTTTATGGGCTTCATTCTGGGTGCCAGATTAGAGCACCAGCATGCCTTATATTGCAACAGTCTGTACAACAGCCATGTTGTGTGTATCAAAACACACACAGCACTGTGTTCATGCTCAGTGGGTGAGATGAGCAATTTTAATGCTCTGTGGGAGTGAAGAGTGAATCTACATGGAGTGGGATCTGATGCTGCCAGCAAGCAGTTCAACGAGGGTAAAAACTGATAATTAAACGTGACTGGGAAAAAAACAAACACTTTAGTGCAGATACTGTCATGTGTTTATGAATTCTATTAATATAGCATTGCTGAATGTGGGCCGTCTCTTCCATCCTCCTCCTCCCTGTTGAGTTGACCATATGGACATGAGAGGAGGGGAGAAGAGAGAGGAAGTATTTCTCCTTTGAAAACAGGAGGAGAGCACCGCATGAATAGGCTCCATATTGCAGAGCTCCACATGCAGGACCATCAGCTGTTTCTAATTCAATGCACGACAGCTAGTCCCAGTATAAATAGCGATCACGCAGGTCAACAGTATAAATTCCTGACATGCTTGTTCTTGTGTTTATCCTTACAGACCACAACATAAGGAAATGGGTGAGGCAATAAATCCGGGAGGGAGCAACTGTGAGTGTTATCAGACTCTGGCCTGGTGTAAAGGGAGGATCAACTTTGTCAGCCAAAGCAGAGAGGACCGGCTGATTACAACAAGTAATTCTGGCTTAGTGACTTGAAATTCATTCAGTTCCTATTGCTATGATGGGATAAACTAACTAAATGTTGGAACTGAGAAATAACCAGACTGCAAGATTAGGAACAGTGTGGGGGAGGAGATGAACTAAAAGACACCATTCAGACATTCTGAGAAATTCAGCTTTTATCAGTCAGCACTGACTGTTTATCCACAACCACCATACATGAGAAACACAGCTTAACTTAACTATATCCACTGAAAAAGACCAACTTGCAACCACTTCCGTTTCCCTTTAATGAGGCCACTGACGTTGTGACAGCATGCTACATGGAAATGCAACTAAAGATGAAGCCCCTTTCTTGGAAACCACGACCATCACGGCCTTGAGAAATGACAGATCCGGGAACAAATGGATGTATAGAGTTCAAACTACTAAACACAACCAGCTCAGTCGCAACGATGCCACGAGATAAACACCACACAGAAAGCACTCGTTTCTTGATGCATGCAGCATCAAGAAACGCAGACATCACACAAACACATCTTGTACATAATCTCTATCGGTATCACACAGTGCATCTGAGCAGGGAAAAACCGATTTAACCTATTCATGAACGACTTGGGTCCGCTAACATGTTTCAGAAGGAAGAGGAAGGACCACAGCCGAGACACTTTGGGCAAAAGCCATGTTAAGGTGAGACTGACATGATGCTGGATGTGAAGGTGGTCGGTTTCAGTCGCTCCATTTTCAGAACTCCTTGTTATTACCGGGTGTCAATGTCGGGCTGAGTTGTACTTGTCGCTTACCCATTAATGTTAACGTTACGCTTTCAAATGTACCGTAGTCTGTATGTCATCATTTGCTGGGGATCGTTTATGTTAGCACAGGTGAAAACCAAGCAAAATATATGATCAGTCATTATAGCTGTCTGATAACAACATGTTTGTCACCATCCCGACCAGTGTGACCTGATTCTCCGGACGAGCGTGCCTTGGCTGCTTCAGCTAGCCACTGTTAGCCAAGAGCTAGCTAACAAAGACAAAAACAGAGACAAAATCTAAATCTGTACCCGGTGAGTTTTAAGGTTGAACACTTACGTATACTGGTAAAGGCCACGGATAGCCAGCAGGTTCTGCTCCAACCGGCGATTTGAGCTTGAGCTCCAGCTTTTCTCCCATTCTACACTTCACGGCGGTTTGGCTGTGATAGATAGCTAGCTAAGCTAGTAGCAGCTCTCTGTTAGCCAGCTGGTCGGTTAGCGAGCGAGCAACAACGTGAACATTTTGCAAGAAAAAAACCTTGAAACGCGAGAAGTAAAAAAATGCGTCGACTCTCGTTGCGCGGCAAACACACACACAATTCGGTCAAGTGTCTAAATGTGTCTGCATCGGTTTTCTATTTTGAATAAAACGCTTATTTATGTCCACTGGCAATAACACCTCGACCGTATCGCCGCCATCTTGCCCGGCATGAATATCTATGGCATGGGGCCACTGGAAGCAGAGGGGACACAGACGTCACCGACACCGCCGGGACCGTGATCTCAGCGCGTGGGCCAGTATGTGCCGGTATGGAACGCCAAATGGTTCAAAATTCGCCCGTTTACGCGCCATTAGACGTGACATTACTGCTGCCAGGGTTGTACAAACGTGTTTGCGCACATGTCGGGCTCTGTGGTGTAATGGATGTGGCCGTGTTCACTGGTTCAGCGCTCACTATGACAATTGATGAGATTGTCACTCAACTGAGTGATACATCTGGCATGAATATTATAAATCTTACTGCAAAATTTAAACCAGTTTATATAATAAAAAGCACAGTGTTAAAGTTTGGCATTGCATGTATTTAGTTGTTCTATAAACTTAAAAAAAAAACTGATAGAAGACAAAATACATAGAATGGTTAAAAGACCTTGACAGCTTACCACCCATTACAGTCACCGATGTTATGCTAACTGAATACTAACAAAATTGCAGAAACACATAATATTAGCCTAACTTTGTGTCTGACTGTCTGACCTAAGTAACTCTTATTCTATGTAGCCTTTCACTATGTAACACCTAACCAGTGGTGGAGGAAGTATTCAGATCCTTTACTTGAGTAAAAGTACTAATACCATGCAAATTGACTGTTATAACCCACTACAGTGTTTGCTGACCATGTTGAAATTCAAATTTGAAGTTTAAACGACTTCAACATGTTGAGACCATCCAGGTAGATGGATGGTGACCATGTGCAGGTGGTTGGTATGCACACAAGAGGTGGAAGAGTGCACACAAGAAGTCTGTAGCTGAAAGTATGCTGAGGTAGTGTAACTTAAAAGTGGAAAAGGTTTCAAGAGGATTTTAAGATTTCTCCCACTCACTTCCATTATGAAACAAAGTGGAATGGAAGCACAAAGAGCTAGATATTTTGACATATGAGAGGTGTCTGTATGTAAGTATGCTGAAGTAGAAGTCGATGTAAAAAACATATGGAGGATGGAATAAGAATAATAAAGAGTGATAAGTGTGAATGCTTCTATGTCAGCACTAATTAACCTGGTAACAGACTTTTAGTTGACCTTTGATATACACATATTTACTCACACACAATTCTTGCAAATATTCATATGTAAAATAAGTATACGTATGTAGAATTATAACACACGTGTGAAGACAGATGTTTGTTGCAAAACAATCTTATGCACAAAAAGAGTAGGAGTATTTGTATTGAGAGTGGCTATGGTATGAAATGATATGGATATAAAAATTTGGCTGATACAACGTGGCAATCTCCAACGGAGCCAATATTGTTTAGAAGATGGTTTGGTCATGTGCAGCCTGAACGTGACATGAGATTATAGTTGAAAAGCTTGATCAACAACCATAAAATTCAGTCAAATTTAAAAATTGTTAAACCGTATTATAGCACAATGGTCACCTCACTTGCTACAGTATCTGTACTTTGTAATAAAGTTTTTATTAGATGCATACAAAATAGCTAATTAGATTTCCCAAATAAAGCATTGTTTCATCAAGTATGATAGATGCAATATACTCGTAGATGTCCGCGCTATATTCTTAAAATTTTATTTTGTGTCTCTATCTACTATAATCAGACAAGGACGCGGTGTCTGCAACAAAATCAGCTGTAAGGGGAAACAATCTTCCTTTTGTTAAAAATGACTCTGAAGGTCATAACGGTCACTATGGAGCACCCACTGTCCCACACAGAGAGGCAGTGACACAGAATCCATAAGAGGACAATTACACAGAAACACAGACACTGCCGAATGAACAAGAGGTAATCCAGATGATAAACTCAAATGTGTATTGGATGTTTTCGGCTGTAAATCAACAGACCTTGTTACTGCTCTGTGCTTTCAACACTCACCTTTCCACAGGTCTGTGGACACAACTACTGTTGTGTGCTCAATTCTCTGCACCAGGAGTACAAAATTAATAAAACTCAGAGAAAGCCACAGACAGCAAAGTAACAAGAACAACTGTGAGTCTATGTTTAAAGGCTTAATAGAGCACTGCCATTGGCTCTTTGACACAGGTAAATTAATTTCTATCATACGGTATTAAAATCAGGTGCCATATCTGTCACAGATGACACTTCAGCTATCACCTTCATTATATTTCATAATAGTAACGCTGTCAACTTTGTTGGAGAAATCACATTTACACTCCCTTCACTTTACGGATTGTATTTTTAACATGACTATATAAAAAGGTTGTTGTCCTTGTACTTCGGACTTTCACGCGCATGACGCAGGTCGCAAAGCTGCCCACAGTTTAGGTGCCAGGAGTCAAATGTTTTTCTCTCAGCATATCAATCCACACGTATGAGGCCAGTATTAGCCGTTACTGTGGTTGGATGTAGAAATGTCCAGGTTACACAGAAAAATGAACCATTTTACTTTATAATCATAAAAAAATAAATAATGAAATGCCCTCATGCCTGATGCACACACCAACTACCTCAAATAATTGACTGGCCTTTATTTCAACCATGGCCTACATTTTCACATTAAAGCACTGACCCGTGCTGTTAGAGAACCTAAATAGAAGTGGACCCTCTGCATTTCAGCACAGAAACCCCAGACAAATTAAATCCTGTCTGACTAGTAAAACCTTTGAAACACAGAGGGGAGCTCTCCGTTTCTCTGCTGTGTGCGTAAACATGTCGATGTATACTCTGCTGTATGTCGAAGAGAGGGATAGATGGCAGCTTGCCACACTGAACTTGCTGACCCCCCCCCCAGCTCTATGAGCTGTGCTGAGGCCAACATTGGGTTTGCAGCCAGTAGCAGCATAGCAAGGCTCAGGCACAGCTCAGCCCGGCCAACTGGAACACAGTCACTATGTAGATTTCTGGGATCTTTCACGGTGTGTCAGATTACAGCGAGCCCTGTCCTCTCTGTTGCCTTGCAGGAGCATCTTCTGCCCACGCTGCCATGCAAGGGCCTTGTTTTGGATCCACGTTTCAGTGCTTGGCAGTAATGTTCATGGATTATAAGAGGATGTCCATTAGACACAGGCAACACATACAGAATACTATACACTGCACCAACACCCAGAATACAAAACAAAAGGTTTAACTAACCTTCTCCATCATTCCCTTGCAAGCAAACTGATTCCCGAGGGAGTCAATAACCGTACATAACGGTTTACCTCTGAGGAGAAACAATGCAAGCCCTGGCAAGACCAGAGGGATACAAATGTCTCTATTTAATTTGTTTTTTTTTATTAAACAAAAACAAGGTGTGCCAGCGATGTAGAGGCTTTGGAAACAAACAGTGTGTTACTGCTGCCATCTACAGGACATCCTCCATTCACTACAGGCCTCGGTAATTGTAAACAAATGTTAGAATACTGACAAGTCCATAAAGCAGAGATGAAAAAAAAAACCTCAAATACATCAGTTTCTCATTTATAATAGTTTCATGGAACAGCGGATCCAGGCACGTCTCAGTGCCTCCAACAACCTCTTTTGGCACTAAAAATAGAACCAAAATAAAATAGTACCAATAGTTTATACCTTCGAATGGTTAAAATAAATCTTTTGACTTTTGCCAAAGCCAAAACGTCATGCTCTGATAGATTGCGCATTCATTAGAAACAAACCCACGGTTTTTGGTTCATTGTATCCATGTTCAATACAATATTCCTCTCTCCATAACAATGCAAGATTTTAAATCATGTTTGTTATGGAATATAGCAGTAATGCTAAAAACACAAAATAAACCAAAATCTCATCATCTTCAATGCAATGACTAATACTAAAATTAAACTTCATTACAATAATGGACAGCAACAACTGGTTCAGAATTTCACAAATAAGGATTTTAAAGAATTTTATTGAAACAAAGATCAATTTCAGTCCCAGTCCCTTATGGTTTTCAAAAAGCGTGCTTTGGGTTTTAGCGCCAACAATTCATGACTATTCTCCAAAGCCCTCTTTGCTTATACAGCAGCTTGTATATACTCAAAAGAAAAAACACCCTATACAACAGGTCATTTTGGCACAATCAACTCATACAACGGTACACCTGTGCTGGCATATCATTACTTTCAAACAGTTCCGCTATCCATGCGAGCAGAATGTGTTTACTGATGAACTCATTCACAATGGATTTTGACCGTAATAGAGGTGCAATACAGTAATTATGACAGAACGTTTCTAGAAAACAAGATACAGTAAGAAAGGTGAAAAGTGTCTTGTTAAAGGCTGCAGTACTGGGCAATGCTGAATGTTGACTCTGGTAAGAAATCAACACTCAGCATTTGTAAAGATTCACCTTTACAAACTTTATGTCCCTCGCCCAGACATCGAGTCCCACGTCCAGCAGTGTCGTTGTGATGAGTCTTGACGCATAGGGCCTTACTGTAGTGTTTGCATTAGGAGATATACAATATGAATCCTGGCATTACATTAAAACACTTGCCAGGTCATGCAAATCCCATCTGGAGAAAAGGAGCCTCCTCTGACGTCTCACAAGAAAACAGAAAGTTTCCACTGGATGATAAATTCTTACAAAAGAAATGACAACAGGAAGTAGAGAATACTGTGACATGTTCCTTTGCCAACATTTGGTAGAGCATTTTGTTTCATCCCACTCTGTAAGCACTTTGGTATACATGCTGGTCAGAGCCATGTCAAATTGATTACATACTAATTCAGCTGGACTAGGCCTTTTCTTGGAGTTCGATATCCTTGGGCAGTTCTTTCCCCGCAAGTAAAGATACAAAGACTGTTCATTGTAACACATTCATAAAGCATGCACTCTGATGGACAAAGAGAAAAGTCATTTGGACAAAACCCTCAGGTAACAGCAACATCAAGAGAAAAAGTGCTGATTTTTCATATTCACATAAAAAGGTCGATAAGAGGTCGATGATAAGAAATGCATTCTCTGACTAAAGTCGACTCGCTCGTCCATCAGGTGAACTTCTGATACAGCATTTCTAATTTGTCTATGGGCACGTCAAGTGCATCCGCCTTGATGCGACGCTTCTCAGGAGAAGAGAGCTGATCCAGGAAATGGGATTCCAGCTCGAACTGCAAATATCTGACATCACATTTGAAAAAGGCAAAAACTGGTGGCAGGTGAGCCTTCCTTCTCTGAGGAGCCTCCACCTAGAAGATGATCAAGGATGGCTTCATCTTAACAGTCGTCTCGATGGACTATCACGTGGGTCGATGAGCAGACGAAAGCAAAAAAAATAAATACAATACTTTTTAAAAAGGACACTGTAAACACTATTTAAACATAACTTAAAAAAAAGGTGACAATGACGACTTAGGAGATATCAGATGTCTGAATCAACCTAATTTTTGAACATTTTGAAGATAAAAAGAAAAAGCCTGCAGATCTGCATCATCTTACAATTAGAGGATCTTCTGAAGTGTGACGAAGAGTCAAACTCTTCAGATAACTTTAAATAATTCTATTGCTACAATAGCCATCAAAACCTAAATTGGAGAGACAACCAATTAAGAGTTAAATCTAGTTTTTCATCGATACAATATGATGAACAATAACTAAAGGATCACGGCTGTAACCGATGAATAAGAACTGTGGCTCGCCATGATTGAGTGAGGAGACTGTTCAGCTCAAGAGTGACTGGAAACGTTCACACCCGTCCCATCTGTTAAGACATCTGCGCATGATTTCAGAAAAGAAAAGCCAAAAGTACATCTGACTGTGTGCATTTAGAAGCATTGTTTTGATTTAATCAACAGTAATATCTGCATCTCTTTAAAAGAGAGATAGAGAAATATAACGCCAACAGATTGACAATTAAATGGGCAAGGCAGCTTCTGAATAAAATACTGGCTGACATTCAAGATGTGAGGACAGAAAATACAAGAGACAGCTTTTAAGTACTGATACTGAGGAGTGTAAAATATTAATTTCCCCCAATTAAGTGTCAAAAATAAATAAAAAGGAAAAACAGAAATTCAACATATGTGGGGAAAACTCATGTATTGTTCACGCAACTTCTCTTTCCTCAAAAACAAATTAGTTACATTTTGCATACAATCTGCAGTTTTCATCCCCTTATCTCCAGTTTCAAAAGCAGGAAAGATTTGGATATCTCCCAAGAAAGTGTGAAAATGTCCACCTTCGACTCTTTCAGACATCTGTGCACTATAAGCAGGCTGGGCTGTTGAGAAAAACAACGCCACACAGATCCTTTTGTTCTGGATGCATTGTAACTACACAGCCGGCCATGGCCACACCAGGCACAACCCCATCTTCTGAAAAAAGAAAAAAAAAGAAACAAAGAGAGAAAAAGATTGTGTGTCCTGCTAAGCCCTCACTAGAGCCTTTGGCCCCAATGAGGGGAATACTCCCTTCATGGCATCTTTCATGAGAGAGCTTTGTTTTTGTTTTTTTTTGTTTTTGTTTTTTTTAGCACAAGCGGAATCCAGAGTTTTCCTTTTATCTGCTTGGTTTCCAGAGATAACAGGGAAACAATGTCTAGTAACTACTTTTAAAGTTGCTGTTGATCGTACTCTGCAATAAGTCTCTTTATATGTGCCAGTTTGTTGTGTAGATATTCACAGCGGTTCTTCTCTTGGCTATAGTGTGGATTAGTCTGAAAGGGGAAAAAAAAAAAAAAGAAAGGCACAGAGTCACAGCCTTATAATCTACTTCGATACTTTATATCATCAAGATCTGTTATAGTGGAACTTTACCTTTTTTATTTTATGATACTCTTGAAGTATCTGATTGTGGATTGTCTGTGAACAAAAGACACAAAAAGGGTAAGGGGTATAAATAAAACTCATATCCTGTATCATGAACGAAAAACAGCAGATTTGTGTGCACCCTTTAGGGAATCTACCTTGTACTTGTCAGTGCCTTGTTGGAGCTGTTTGAGCTCATTGTCAAGCACAGTGAACTGCCGAGTGATGCCCTCTATACGAGCATGCAGACCCCGGTACTCACTGTACTCGGCATTGAAATCATTTTTATACCTCTGACGCTGCTCCGGAGAACTGATCACTGTGTACTTCCTAGTAGGGAAATAGAACATTTTGGATTTTGAGAGAAATTCACAAAAGGATAGATAAAAGTCTATTCAGGCATTTAGCTCAAGTGAGAGGGAACAATGATCATTTCATGGAAACACAGCCACTGCTCATGCCACTGTTGATCATGTTGATCAAGTGGGCTAAATTATGATAACTAGCTTCCCGTTTTTAAAAAACACCAGCATGCACCTGTCCCTTTCACCTCACGCAGTGTCTTTCCCTCACAGCTCCCCCTCTGCAGAATTACTCCAATGAATTTAAGCAGGACTCAAACTCTCTTAGCAAGCAGCATGGCTGTAAAAAAAAAAAAAAAAAAAAAAAAAAAAGACAAATAGTTAAATACTCACAATAAATAGTCTGCCACCTCAGGTGATGACGAAGGAATACTGGTACTGTTGCACATTCCATTCAGATCTGAAACAAGGTCACATAGATAGAAAATGGGATTAATCTGAATAGGTTAGCTTTGCTGTGCCTGTGTGGAAAGGCAACATCACAAAAAGATTATATAAATTAAGTTTTTGTTAACATCAGTAATCTCTGGATTGGATTCACAGGTGTGTATTTGAGGGTGTTGAAAGCATAAAGCTGAACAGCAGGGGTCTCTGTTTAATCAGTTAGTCACATGATTCATCACCTACACACAACTGGCAAGTATGAAGTAGTACTTTTATTCAGAAATCTCTTATCTGATGCAAGAGCTGCGAAACTGATAAAGATATTTTGTGCAGAAGAAAATGATGTGTGTATCTGTGTGTTTTGCTCTCACCTGTGCTTTTGTGTGGAATACTGTTGCTTTTGAGGTTTCCTGGGCTCATCTCACAGGCTCTGTTAGGCTCAGACATGCACTCCTCATGACTCTTCCTCTCCTTCTCCTGCGTCCTCTCTCTCACCCTGTCTTTATGCTTTTTTGACTTCTTCCTGGACTTGTTTAAGGTTGAAGGAGTCTTGTCTCGAGGGCCATCCAGGCCTGTGTGTCCAGGAGATGATGTGCCGATGCTGGGAACGTTGAGCATCGATGACCCCGAGAATAGTGAAGGAGGTTGGCTGAGCCTCTCGGATACTGCCGTTTCCTGAGAGTCACAATCTCTCCCGTTGTGGCTGGAGTCGTTGCTGACATCCGACAGTGCTTCGAAAGGACGAGGGATGTCCAGCACAGGAAGCTGCTGGGAGCTGGACGTCATGCCGCCGTCTGACATAGAAACCGCCACTCCTGCCTGTGCTCCACCTGCCTCTCCTCTCCCATTGGAGGAGCTGAGCTTGCCATTAACTGGGGCTGTTGCAGCCTTGCTGGCGAGGTGCGATATCCTGGGCTTTTTGTTTGCAAGAGGGTCGATGAAGTCAGCAGCAGGACGTTTCTGGTAGAAAAAGAGCAGTTTTAGTGCCTAAAAAAAGGGTTCAATATGAATTCAATTGACCTCCGTGTGAGTGAGAGGAAAACTGCAGTCCAGGTCAGAGCAGACAAAAATGCTGTGAGCTGTGGAGGACAAGCAGATAGACGGAGAAAGCAACACGAAGACAGAAGAACGAGTACAAAGAGTATTAGTAGATCTGTATTCTCAGTAGCACCGAGACTGATGACGGCGCAGCCTTTTCACAATACCAGGGATTACGTTACAGACAGGCCCTGTATGACTGAGCCCACACTAATGTCTTTGAGAGGTGTGTTGGCTGTCCCAACAGGAATACTTCTGGGTTCTCAAACAATGAAAATCACTGAGGAGCTTCTTCTGGGACTGCAAGGTTTTTTGGACTATGTTCACACTAAGCAATTTAATAAAAAAAAAATGTTTTCCCTTCATTTTGGCCTTTCATCCATCCTATGTTGTCATTTTTAAAATACTTTTAAAACCGAGTGGATAAAACAATGCTGATATTGCAGTGTGGACAGGGAAACTAGGCTTTTTCTAATGAGGATGGATGTTTGCATGGACATGGTCAGGTGTTGGTAGAAGTATTGTAAGGAAGCCACATTTCTGTGATCATGGGGAGCATGAGATGGCCAAGGAAAGTGAAATCCACAGTCCCACTTTAGATGATGGTTGTAATGGACAATATTAGAGATTTTACCATATGTTTCTGTATTCTGTGTGAATGAAAAACCTTTGCTAGTATAGACGGAAGTTATTTTCAGATTTATCCATCTTTGTGCAGACATGGTCTCGCCCCGTTTGCCTTGCAGCCCTGCCTGACCCATCCCTCACCTATCTGAGGTTTACACACAGCTTTACCTGCCACGTTGCTCTCTTTTTATACCAGTGAATCTAAAGGAGAGCCTGGGGTAATGTTTACTCTGTTTGTGTGCTGTGTTTACTAAGGGAGGGAGCGGGAAGGAAGAGGCATACAGTAGGTGTCTGAGGTGAGAGGAAGGAGCTATTAATATAACAGAGCAGCTCCTCCTCCCTCTACCTAATGGAAGTGTAAACAATGGGTAAACTTGGGAGTCTGGACTGACCTAAAAAGAGAACAGCAGGACAAGGAATATAAAAAAAATGAGTTATACAATGAAAATGGAGAAAAGAGTTCAACCACAATTAAGTGTACCATGGGGGCTATTTGGTTTAATAACAAAGCTTTACTTCTCATGCAAACAATGTACTTTTTTTTTAAAAAAGGCTCTTGAAGCGCTCTTAACCATTAGTAAGTAATACTGGTCAACTGGAACCAGTTCAGAAAACATCTGATGCCAAGGCAATTACTAATTAGACCAAGAGGAAACACAAATCAGTATGGAATATAGAAGAAGAAGAAAAAAAAATAAAACAGAAAAACTCCCTGGGGAATACCAGAAACTACCACTGTAGGGATAACCCAGTCAGCAGGCTGTATTGTTTGGTATACTGGTGGAAATGTAGCAAAAGTAATCCAACACACGTTTCTGGTGAAATTCCCCTACCATTTCTTCGGAATCAGCTGAAGGCAAACAAGCTCTGGTTCAAGATTAGCTATGCAGAGTGCATTTACACTCTACTGATGTGTAACAGTGCAAGAAGTAAAAACTGAAAGCAGAGTGGCAGCTTAGAGATACGCAAGTGTGTGGAAGTGGGAGACGGGTAGAAGAGGGAACAGGAAGCTCACCTGAGATGGCGAGCTGCTGGCCAGCTCTTTGGGAGGGCTCTCCAGTGGAGGGGCAGAGCTGTTCTGGGCCTGGCCCTGTTTCCTAAGAAAGTGAACACAAACAAGAAAGCTTGATATAATCTCTGCAGGATTTAAACTGTAAACTGCATACCAGCACAACAGAACACTCCACTTGATCTAACCCAGCTACCTGTTGAGCTGACGTGGGTTTATTTTTTTCTTTAATATTGGTACTAATGCAGCAATGTTAAAAGGCTTTAACTAGATCTGACTCTTCTTCCTGTGTAAGCGTTGTGAACCGGCTTGACCAGACACTCTGGTAGAATACATCAGAGGTTAAAGCCATCATGGAATTTGTTACAAAACTTACATGCAGCAATTTATGCCCTTAGAGCTCGAAAATACTCTATTCCAAGACATGTCGCTCGAGCAACAATACAAACTATGTAGCTGCTATTTCTTCAGTGACAAGCTAATTCTACAGACGTACGATGGCATTAAATATAAGTTACAACGGTTGCTTTGTGAAGCTGAGTGGGTAGCTATGACAACAGAGTAGAGAAGGACCTACTTGACAGGGCAGTATTTTATCATAAGCACGCACTTCATTTCGAAAAATGGACAAGGCAAAATTTCAATCATTAAATCTGCTACAAGTTACCAGTCTAAAAGTCATCAACTCTTTTTTGGAACATTTAATATATAGTTATTTTTTTTCTACAGAAGAACAAGTATGATCTCACAGACTACTGCATGTTTATTTATTCATTTAGTTTTGGCAGCTAGTTCAAGACAAGTGAGAGTCACTACAGTGAGAGAACGGGAGAGAGAAAGAATATGGTGCTGCAGCTCACTTTGAGAATGTATGCTGTTTGGAAGGTTTATCAGACAATATGCACACTACAAAAATGACTACATGGTCATTCAATGGGATCGGGATGTACTGCATTTGTTTACACACCACTCTATCCCTGACCACCTCCACATGAGGCTTGAGTAACTGCAGTATTCACACCTGTATTTAGAGCTGTCCACTTACGATCACGTCAGCCAAGAACCATCTTAGTGCCAGGTGGTAACAGAGCCTCAGATTGATTATGACGCACTAAACTCTGACCTCATTATTTACCAGATTAATCTGTTACGCAGCACAAGTGTCAAAACAAAAGAGAGCTGTGCCAACATACAGCTATCCAACCAAGATAAACAGTGCCAACTCAGCCAAGACTAAGTTAACCCTAAGCAGGATGACCGCCAAACCATTGATCCAGTCTTGTTTTAAAACACAACATATTCACACAAACTGTTAAGAGTTTATTATTAAAGCTGAATTCAGGTATGCTTGCAAGAACACACAGTTTTAGCTCTAGTTTAAGGGTTTACCAACCAAGAGGCCACTGCCACAAACACAATCTGAAATGCAGAGATGCCACAGCTGATGACATTAACAGAAGGGGGCATTTGGGCACACAGTCTCGTCAATGCCCCACCCTAGTTCAATCAGGGTGTGGGTTTGTGTGCGTGTCTGTGGTGGGGACAGTCAGACACACAGGCAGGAGCTACGAGTGAGACAGCATGTGCACCGATATGGTTGAACCTTGGACCGCTGCCACCTCACACACAGATCAGCATGTGCTGGAACAGTGTTGCGTCATGTGCGCTCCAGTCATCTTGCTGTGCTACTCCTGTGCGACTGACTGCATTAGCGCAAAACTCAGGAGGAGCTGGTATTGGGAGCTCACAGAGTGGCCAGAAAAATAGAAATCATGTCCACTGTTGTGAAATACAACAGTACTGTAATAAAAACCAACTTTGTGAAACTTAAAAAAAAAAAAAAATACATTTAATGGCACTGTGCCAGAAAAGACATTTTTGTTCTCCATATAGTATGTAAATGAGGTGACCCAAATACCAAACATGCCATGTCAGTAGAAGTCTCACCAAAAGCTAAAGTAAGGCCATATGTTCATTGCAGTGTTGTTGCACTGCGCTAAACCATATACGTGTTCTACTCTTCTGGTCACACACTTTAGCTGCGTGTAAGAGTTGTACCACAGGTAAAAACTAAGCTCTTATCATGAATAGGAGCCATTCTTGAGTCCACTACGTAAACACAAACTGAGAACCAAGCACTGCCGCCTGGTCTATATATAGCTAGCTGGGAGCTTGCTTTTCGTTAGTGTCCCAGATCCTGAGAAACCAGATTTTTCCACTGGGAAGGAGGCCAGCAGCTCATGCTTGTCAACAAATACAACACTTTATCAAAATTTAGTGGAGCACACAAATCTTCCTGGGGACACACAGACAACACTTGTCATTCTAACAAATAGAAAAGGTGGGCTTTACACATTTGCACATCATAATTTAGGTATTACATAATTTCAAGTGCACAGAAGTCAATCCCTGATATATCCTAATCATATCTCATACCATATTCATAATTGGTTATAGACTCAAATATTATATGGGAAAGATTTTGCTCGCATATCTAATTTCTTTATAAAAGGGGCATTTTTCCTACTACACTTGACAGCTCCATAATTCTTAAATACCAGAGCCAGCACCCCGCCGTGGCCGCACTCTCACCATAAAAACAAAACAAGGTGCTTTGCAATTTGTGTCACAAATCCTCAACACCACCCTGAATTGAAACTTGAGAAAAGTCTACATAGTTAAAGCAAAGGTAATGGAAATATATCAAATATACCAAACTTACAAAATATGCAATCCATTGCTACAGGATCTGCTATTGTTTCTCAGAGGCTAAGGGACCTCAGGCTGCCAGTATGGTAGGTCACCTATAAGACCTATTCACAAGTACTGCTAAATGAACTCCCATAACACTGACTCATGACATCATTAGTGTTAAGACTGATGACAACAAAATATGCACGTTACACCAATATATGTAAATGTACGTGCAAAATATGTCGCTTAACATGTATTCCACATTTTTAAAGTAACAGCTCAGCTGCTCAAAATGTATGGATGATGAGAATCATGAGAGCAGGGTGACGTGAGAGTGATCCACATCTCTGACGTACCTAAACAGGATTCTCTTGAGAAGCTGCTGGTCTCCTTCTGTGTAGCCTGGCCAGTCCTTCTGAATCTCCTTATACAAAAAGTCCTTCAATGTGAAGGTGCTGTCCCTCCCATTCAGGTTCGCCACCTGCGAATTGAGAAAGAGACATGGGTGAGGGTAATCAAAAGGGACAGCTTCACTGTGAGGTCTAAGCAAGTGACTCGAGGTGAAAATACTGAGGCAACAAGTGTGTGCGCAAGTAACCTGTTGCAGGTGGCTATCCAGGGAGTCCTTGTCTAATTGCGAGAGGCCATCTTTCTGCAACCTCAGGATCAGCTCAGGCTTTTTGTAAGGCTTGAGGGCCAACAGGTGTGTGAGGCGCTCTCGGAGTGACCTGTTTTGAGTTGTGCCCTTCTTTAGCGTACTGCTAGAGATGATAACAGGCCGAGATGTCCTCCGTAATGGGGCGATATCTGAGAGGCCGGGTGCCGGTTTCCGGATCTGAACCTTCTTACCTAAAAAATAAATAAATAAAAAATAAATTAAAAGGTGTGGATGAGTTACAAAAGTGAAGGAATAGTTTGACATTAGACAGGTTGGATAAGGAATAGTCAGGTAGATTTCTAAACAAGTTGTCAACGTCACCACTGTGTTCTATTTTAACACAAAAACCTTATTTTCTATTTGATAACTACAATTGTATTTACCCTTTATGCTATACTTATTTGCTACTTTTTTTGCACCATCATCTTTACTGCTGTAACACTGCAATTTCCCCACTGAGGGACTAATAAAGGATTATTTTATTTATCTTAACTATTTTTGTACATCTGCACTTCTAGGGTTTTAATAACTATCATCATGTAATCTTTCTAAAGAAAAAAATAGTTTGCACAGTTTAGTTTACAGTTAATTTCTAAACTGATGAGTGTCAATTTATGAAAATTGAAATTACAGGAGGAATTTAGTGCTACAATCTACCACTGAAACAAAAGTGCTGATAGAAAAGGACTCGAGACACTTTTCGGCTGGCAGTCAGGTGTGCTTTTTTCTTAACAGAAAATAACTATAATCCCAACAAGAAATATATGCATTTCTGTCAACATCTTTTAACTCAGTTAAACAGCTGCTATTATCACTTGCTACCACGGAGACCTTTCTCTAGGTGATTCAGATTCAGATGAATGTTGCGTTGCCTCCTACTGAGATAGAAACACTCCACAGCACACATAGATTAAACATTTTCTGACTCGCAGCTGAACAGTGAACAGGCTAACACTGGGTGTATTTCTTTGCAGGCAATGAGGCAGGGCTGCTGGGGTTTTCTACTGCAGGTCAATAGGAAAGGTGATGTGTTATGCCTGGAGACATTTCTGCCTCCGTGTTTAAATTACATTCACAAGGTTGGGGAGAAAGAGGATCAGTGTGCTTGTGGCACATTATATATGTTTCACCACTAAGGAAGCATCCACCATCAAATTTAATAAAGCCCTGGCTACAGATGAGGCATGCTGGCAGTGTGCTGGCCCTCTGCCATTCAGCCCCAGACCCAAACAACCTGCCTGGTGCAATGTGAACCCATTCACCATTTGAATGTTTGCAGAGTACAGAAATCCTTCCAGACTCTTCACATCTTTATGGTGTTTAAATGGAAATAAATCTTTTCCATGAACCAACAGCTGAGTTGTTAAATACTAGTCTTTGCAATTCTGTGGCTGAGAAAATGTAACTGACCAGTGCATGTTTGGTAGTGTGTACCAAGTCTCCTCACCTACATATCTTCCACCAGGTTTGATGACAATGGCACTCCTACTGCGAGTCTCCTCCTCAACCTGAGCCATGTTTTCCCTTGCTTTCTGGTAGGAGTCATCTGTGGCACATACTGTAATCTTGTCCTGGATCCCACCCAAACAATCCAGCTGAATGCTCCCTTCACTGCCAAAACAAAAGAGGAGATGGTGAGAGAGAAAGACGGGGATAGAAACAAACCAATACCATGATATTTTAGAGGATGCTACGTTAAAATACTGAACATTAATCCACCACTACAAGTTAATGATCAGCATTAAACTTAAATCTCTCACTATTAGCAATAACCCATCCCTGCACTGTTCATTCCTAACCAGATGAGATCCATTAGACACCCTGAGGACATAACCATTATTTTTTCAATTGTCATTCAACTGTGGGGTTCCCACAGTACAACTTACTGCTGCATCAAATCCCATTCTTTCCTGACTTTCCAGCTCCCTTTGATTCCACTCCACTTTGATGAGGATTTGGCAGAAAAGGAGATTGTGCTGGCGCAGTCAGCAGTGGAAGCTGAGCTCTGTCATTTGGGTTTTAGATTGGAACTCAAGGGTGATTAGGATCCAGTCAGAGCTGTGAATGAACTCCACCTGACCCACTTGTTAAAAATATTTTCAGAATAATGGGGTCAGAAACTTGACTGTCAGAGAAGCAGAAGATTATTGTTGATCCCCATTCGGTTATTTCTACTTCATTCCCCTTCAATGCAGACATCTGATTCGGTCACATTTTTTGCATATGTAAGGCAAGAGAAGGTGAGCAGAACGAGTTTGATAAGATGCATAAACAGGTCTTGTGTCGTAACACTTGCAGCAGGAGCAAATGCCAACGCCTATGTCAAAAACTAAAATGCATGTACTGTTTCGATTTTTTTAACAACTACATTCTTATCTTGCAACTGTGCATAAAAATATTCTATATTGGAAGAATAATGGGTGAAAGGTCAGTTGTAACTGACCACAATTTGTCACTTGCTCAATTTGTATTCAATAAAATAAGTGTGAAGGAGATACAGGCAAGTACGTAAGTTACCAGCGCAATGCCAGTAAACCTCATGGTTGCATCTTTCCATCCAGTAGCTGTTACTTGGACCCAAAGGCCTAATTGTGTTCATTTTGAGCATCTGTTAAGCATCTCACTCACAGGTGCTAACTATGTTGAACAAACAGATTGCCTGGAAATGTTCATCCGGTAATTCTGTCCAAACACTTGATTATTTACACAAAGCTCCAAGACAGTGAGGTCATGATTCAAATGTTCACCCACAGTTGATATAAATTTGACATTACAGTTGATGAATTTGTGTTTCTGAAAAAGAAGAATTTGTTGCACATTTGATAGAAGACAGAAGCGTGAAAGTGAGTGAGATTCAATGTTTGCCTTCACCTGGTGATGTACTGCTGGATGCAGTCGAAGCTGCCCTGTGGGTTATCTCTGCCCACATTGGACAGGTAGAAAGTAAACGTTTGCAGTTCACTGGAAATTTCTGACCGTGGTATTGAAATTTTCTGTTGAAGACAGAAGAAAAACATGAACATATGAAATCAACACGAGATGACTGTTTTACAGAATTTGGTGTCAGAAGCGCAAGGCCTCCACGTCCTACCTAGTCTTAATGAAGAGAAACGCATTTTCCAGAACAAAAACTCTAGTTAGTTAATCAATAGTTACATTTCCCTGCTTCATAAATGTGTTTTTATCCATTCTTTTATGGAGCTATTATTAGCATCCAGGGATGGAAATTAGCCACCAGCCAAATGCTGGTAAAATATGAAAGTAGCTGGTAGATTTCAGACACAAAATAATAATTTACTAATCAAGTGGCCTGGTGAATTTGAACATTTATCGGTCAGTGGCTGGTAGATGTTCTCATTTAAAAAGTAAATTTCCAACCCTGTTAACAGTCTGTTCAAACTAGTACAAAACAAATAAAAATGACAAACACACTATTTGTAGACTTTAACACTCATTGTCCTATTACTATAAATATACAGTGTATATAGTACTATAGACACATGCCAGTGCTGTGCACACCTTGGAAACTTGGGTGGCTAGGCAAAGCTGTGAATAAGCCCCAGACATTGTTGCTGGCTTCGGAACATACTGAAAACCTCACAAAAATGCAGCTTCAAATCTGCTGCCCTGTAGTCTTCCAGCTTGTTTCTACTAGGCACTGCAACTTTGTTCTCAACATGCAATTGGAGGAACCACAGGTAAATTACTATAACAGAAGAACTATGAGAGGTATTTCTGCAGTTTCTTGCCTGATGCACATCCTATTCCAGGCCCAGAATTACCTTCCTCCCACAATCACAGGTTTTACTTTTAGAAGACTACAGAGGAAGTGAAGTTAACCACACTGAACAAGTGCTCCTAAACTCTGAAAGCCTAATCATCTGCAAGCTGCTGGACCCCTTTTTTATATTTTATTTTTAAATGGAGGACATCATTTGTGTAAGTGGGATTTTTGCTTTGTAATACATCTAGCCCCATTACAGTTAGGCATGTCAAACAGTAATCGCAAGAGAAACATGAAAGAGCAGAGAAACCACACGGCAACACTGAAACCACTTGAGTCTACCCGACTTCACCTAAAAAAACACCGTACCTTATCATTAGGATGTGAATTCAAGAGTGAATTAATTTCACAAGTTCCACTTAAAAGTGGACCAACAGTAAGACAGAGAGTTTGTGTTTCCAGGATGGCCTGGCAGGTTGACCCCTGCTCAGCTCAGTTTTCCTGAGCAGGAATTCAAGTGGTGTCACGGCCAAGGACTGTGCATCACATTGAGCCTGGCTAACATAATATAGCTTAAGTTACAAATTAGATGGGTTGGGATCTCCAGTGCAGGTCCTCTTGACCAGCAAGCAGCACACTACCAGTGTGCCTAATCTGGAATATGCAAGATGGCGCCGTGAGAGTGGCAGCCTGTTGCACCAGATGCTGCAGTTTTATTGTTTTTGTTAGTTTTTGAAGTGCTGGTTTACCGGGTTCACCACTCGTTATGGTTCCCATACAGTTTCATCATGTTTTAAAAATGGTCCTTCGGCAACTTGCATCACTTCCTTTTGTTGTGTGGGCTCACGCTGAGCAGTGTGGTGTTGTGTACATTTGTAACCAGCTGCTAGCGCTCTCCAAAACAGCACTTCTGCCTGTTGCTAGGCCTGTGATCCCAGCGGAGCTCAGGAGGAGATGATGAAGGTGCAGAATCAGAGCAAAGCTCAGAGTGAAGAGGAGATTTAAACCCTCGATTCTGTCAGTGATCATAGGGATTGTGAGGTCTTTGGAAAATAAGATGGATGAACTGTGTGAACTGATTCGAACCCAGAAAAAGTACCGGGAGAGTAGTTTATTGTGTTTTACGGAGATGTGGCTGCATGCAGACTTCCCAGACCACAGTGCCTCCATGCCCATCTTCAGGATTATTTTGGCGGACAGGGACGTTATGCTGAGCAGTAAAAAGAAAGGTGGTGGGATTGCAGTTTTGGGAATGAAAAATTACTTTGAAGGAACATCTCTGTTCGCCTGTCATTGACCTTTTAGCTGCGAGTATGCGTCCATATTATTTGCTACGGGAATTGTCCTCCACCATACTGATTGGGGTTTACATTCCACCATCAGTTGACGAGGCAGCGGCATGTGACAATGCAATACACACAACTGTTGCTAAATTACAGTCTCAACACCCCAAGGCTTTTGTGGCCATTACTAGAAACTTTAACCATGTTAATCTAAACTTCACCCTCCCAACTTCCACCAGTTTGTCGACTGCACTATGCGAGAAAATACAACACTGGACCTTTTGTATGCAAATGCTAAAGACACAGAGAGCAGTTGCCCTGCCCCCACTTAGATTAGACCACAATCTCATTTTGTTAACACCTCAGTATGTTGCTGCAGTTCAAAGTTAGCCTTTCTCCAATAAGACTGAGGAGGTGGATGCAAGAGGACAGTGAGGCCCTGCAGGACTGCTTTGAAATTACAGATTGGGATATGCTCTATAAACCACATGGGAATGATAGAAACATTATTGATTGCATCAGAGACTACATCAACTTCTGTGAGCATACCACTATCCCAACCAGGACTGCACGCCGTTTTCCCCAATAATACACCGTGGATCACCAGTCACCTGAAGAACCTGCTGAATAAAAAGTAAATAGCCTTCAGGTCTAAGGACTAGCTGAAAAGGGTACAGCGTGACCTGGAAGTGGCACTGAGAGAGTGCAGGGACTCATACAGATGGAAGCTGCAGAATAAATGCCAAACAAACAACATCAGGGACGTAAGGCTGACCATGAAGCAGATTACAGGCTTCAACAATAAAGACTGTCAGCATGGGGGGCAGGCTGGACAGCGCCATCGAGCTGAATGTATTTAACAGGTTCAGCATAGGACCACCAGCAGGGCCTTCCCACACTCTACCAGTCTTCACAGCCCCTCAGACACTGAGGTAACCCCTGCTTTGCCACCACCCCCCCTTGCTGAGCACCCCTGATCACAACCCCAACCTCCTTCAGTTTGCTTATCAGCCATATGTGGGCGTAGATGATGCTGTTGACCTGCTGCAGCGTGCTCACTCTCACCTGGATGGTAGTGGTGTCACTGTGAGGATCATGTTTTTCATTTTTCCACTGCCTTTAATACCATCCAACCACTTTTACTGAGCGAGAAGCTGCCAACGTCTACCGTCTCCTGGATCGCTCACTGTCAGATAGGCCTCAGTTTGTGAAGGCTGGGGAGCTCCCCATCTGATGTGGTGGTAAAAAAAACAAAAAAAAAACAAGAGCTCCACAGGGGACTGTCCTGTCTCCATTCCTGTTTAGTCTGTACACCTCTGATTTCCAGTATAACTGAATCATGAGATGGGCAGGAGACTGACTATAGGGAACTGGTGGATAACTTTGTAGAGTGGTGCAGCAGGAATTACCTGCTCCTAAAAGTCAACAATACCAAGGAGATGGTCGATTTTAGGACAAGATTTACAACTAAGCCCATAAACATCTTGGGCGAGGAGGTTGGCACTGTCAAGCACTACAAGTACTTGGGTGTCCACTTGAACAACAGACTGGACAGGAGGACCAACACCGACACTGTGTATAAGAAGGCAATGCAGACTATATTTTCAGAGGAAGCTCAGATCTTTCAATGTATGCAACAATCAGTGCCAGAGATGCCAGCAGGATCAATAAACTCATTCACAAGGCTGGAACTATCAATGGTCAAACCTGAAGACGTTTGAGTCAGTGAGGAGCAGTCCTAATATTTTGTTCAGTGACCTCCTGAGGTCACTGAACAAAACGCTCTCCATCATGGACCGTCCATTCCACCCCCTACATGACACATTACAAAAGACAGCAAAGCTAGTTTTCCAGACTCATTCAGCTCCACGGTCATCATTCCTGCCGTCCACCATACAACAGCTCACCTCTGTGCGACAGGTGAACTCACTGTTGCACGATCATTTGTACATACCGTTTATATCATATATAGTACACTGCTCAAGGACCTTCTACGGCCCTGTCCAGCTCTCCTAGAGTAACTGCCTGTCTCCTGGAATCTCCTCCAGGCTCTTGAGACTGTGCTGGGAGACACAGCAAACCTTCTGGCAATGGCACGTATT
>JAVQJF010010883.1:0-40810 GCA_036023855.1 Gadopsis marmoratus
CCCCCCCCCCCCCCCCCCTTATACTGTCTGAATCATCTCCTCTCTTTTTCTCCGTCTCATGATTACAAGGATTACAAGTTCATTAAAGTTTGTTAATTTCAAGAAATTAAATTCAGCAAGTGTAATTTGTTTGACTCGGGCGAGGCAACAACTGCAGCGATGTGTCTCGCTGGTTGAGAGCAGCTTGTTGACTAATAATCCAAATAAAAAGAACCACTGCTAAGAGGCAGTGACAAGGCGACACACAACTAGACAAAGCTAGCGTGCACTTTAAAACCAGGCAGTGTCGAGGTGTGCTGTTGTTATCCTGTTGTTTAGCATAATTTGTCCCGCTCGCAGTTTCCTGCAGCTCTCGGATGCAAACTAGTCGGAGTTTCAGTTGAAAGCCTCGGATGCATTTTCTGCTACATCAGTTTTATTTGTCAAAATCCATCTGAATTTTCGGTGGAAGCCTGGATCTCCCGTGGAGTGCATTTGAACGCAGAGACCTGACAGAATCCGTGGCAACACCGATTCTTGTTTGGAAAAGAAAAAATTGGGCATCGCAGCCGCACAGTGACATTTCAAAAGAAGCCTTGCGACACATGATTTGGGCCTCGGCAGCAGACTACTAGTGCGCACAGTTGAGCCGGATGATGACAGAATGAGAGGCGAATGTTAAGAAAAGTCATTCCACTCGTTCCAGTTTAAGCTCAGCATTCTGAGGCAGCCTGCAGGTCAGCAGGTGCTGCTTGGTGTTGAGACGGCGCTTGGCTCTGACCGTCCTCCTCTCATCTCTGTTTAAGTCTGAGCGGACGGGGGCAGCTCTCCCGGCTTGCTTTCGGTGAACCCGTGCTGGCCTGGCTGACCGAGCCAGCTCTCCCAACGCTGCTTTCCCCCCAGTGCTCAGGCAGAGAGTTGCGGTTGCCTTACACTGAATTTTAAACCGATGTGAGAAGCGGCGCTCGAGCTTCTGCTGTCGGCGGTCGCTGTCGTTGCTGTCGGCTCGCCCCCTAGCGATGCCTCCTGGCCTACAGCTTTGCTGTAATGAGGAGCGCCAAGCCGGGGGAAGTCGGCTAAGGCTGCCTGAGGCTTGTTATCAAAGCGTGATGATTCAAATGTTTTCTTTGTCTCATTCTTAATTCCCCGCTATTGTCGTTCGCCCTCGCTTTCCCTCGTTCTTCTCTATAACCTTGTTTTAAATCGTCTAGAACGCATTAAGGGGGTCGATCCTCCCTTCTGACAATAACTAAACGAGTGGGAGGGAGAAACTACTCATGGAATACCACTGCTGCTACTAATAATCCATTATTGCCAGAGTGGTCTCTTTCTGTCTGTCGTCTCCGTCTTTGTCTGTTTGTTCAAGTTCCCCTTTAAGTTTCAATGCAAACAAACATGTGGAGTCTTTGAAACAGTATTGATTTTGCGGCTGATGCATAATCTCCCTCTTTGTCGCCTGTCTCCAGGTATCGGGGCTCAGAAAGTGCGAGTCGAGGAGGAGTTGCAGGCGTATCCCACGGAGTCTGTTGATCTCCGCTGCCAGTTCATCGATGGAGGAGGCCGAACCAAACTCACGCAGGTAGGAAGGCGGAAGACAACGTTGTGTTTTTTAGTAGCTTTGGAGGCACAGAAGCTGAAAATGGCAAAGTAAGTTTGAACGGAGGGATTTCACTGGATAGAGAGATATGAGGAGACGACGATTTGGAGGTCAAACAGGTCAATGTGTTCCCCGTGACGAAACTGTCTTGCTCACACTCTGTATGTGCATATTTTAGAAACAGAAAACATCCACCTTCATAAAAAGCAAAAAACCCTGAATGGAAAACGGCGGAAATTCAAAAAGAATGTTGCATGAAGTTTTTCACGCTTGCCTGAGGTGGAATAAATCAATAAATCATGACGTAGCTGAAGCGTGTGCTTTTAAATGTCCACTGAAGAGACCAAAAAGACTGTAACCTTCCTCAGATTAATACATGAAACAAACATAATCGTGCCCTGCGATTGACTGGCGACCAGTCCAGGGTGTTTCCTGCCTCTCGCCCAATGTTAGCTGGGATAGGCTCCAGCCCCCCCCTGCGACCCTTCGGGATGAGCAGTATGGATAATGAATGAATGAATGAACAAACATAATCGTTGTTCACTTGAGGTTTAACCGGCGCTCTTTTGGTCGCATCATCGCAATGCGCCATCTTCTTCTGCAATGGTTTAATGGCACCTGACTGGAGGATTAGCGCCACCAGCTGTTTATCTTGGTGTGCATAGAAATTCGCATTATCTTTTTCAGACCTTTGGTTAATCTGGTTAAAGTCGCACCGAATTTGAGTGGAAACTGGCTGAACAAGCAGTTAATTTAGGTATTGGGCCTAATATATCCCCCCCCCACTGACAGGTGCCATGGTAACCAGATAATCAGGGTTCACCTGCTCATAAAGTTATGGCTGATCGCTGTGTATGTGGGCTTGAGGACATTAGAAGATGCCTTCACAGGGTTGCACTTGTTTGTACACACGAGTTATTGAGCGTAAGAGTGTGCGTTTATTGCTGAATTAGCCCCCCCCAGACGAGTTTATCCTAGTTGGGCACACACACATGGGGACGGGGCTAAAAGGCCCTAAGAGCACCGAGCAGTGCAACTTCGATGTTCACACCCAGCTCACTTAGCTTGATCTTACCTGGTGGAGAGCGGTGAGCACACGCAGCGCAAAGATGAGAACTTCTGACTGTTTGGAAGTCAATTTATTTCATCAACTCCCAACATGACAGCGTATTTGATATCACCTGAGCTGTTCTGATGCACACTGAACACACAGCTAAACTAAAGCAGAACACTTTGTGGTGCGATCTGTCCCCCTCTGACTTTTGGATGGAATCAATAGGCAATTTGTTCACATACAAAAAACTGAAATTGCAGACGGGCTAAATTGCCCTCTATGATATTTTCTCTACAGTCTACAGCTAACGAGGGAGTCTCATCCATTAATTTGTGCTGACATCTGGGTCACATCCCCGTCGCAACCTTCAACCCTCTCTGCTTCCTCTCTCCCTTTCCTCTAGATGTCATAAACGTAATGGATGTTTGCTAAATGCGTATTGATGAACTTTATTCCCTCTCCTTCCTGGTCTTCCACCTGAGCCAGCAGTTTGTATTTAACGCTGTCACTTTGAAAACTTGAGAGAAACGAAAATCGATTTGTTATAACATCACAGTATATTCTCCCTCGTGGTAGAGTCTCATACAGCCATAACAGATATCAATATCTTTCACATGTCTTTAGAAGAGAAGCCTGCAAGATGAATCTCTGTTGAAGTATGTTCGTTAATATGGCAACCGGCGCTTTGAGAGTGTGTTTGCAAATCCAAGAGACCTTTATTTTCACCTTGCGATAGATTCTTGGCTCCTTCCTCAGACGGCTTTAATTGAGTTTGACATTTGGCTCCTATAAGCGAAACGAAGATGGAACAAATTTCAATACTTGTTCAGAGAAATGTCAGATGTTACGGTGTATGTGTGTGTATATATATATATATATGTGTACTTCTGTAAACATGATTTCTCAGAATCTTTGAGGAGCATGCTGGTTTTCTAAAAACAGTGGAAAGTTAGTTGTTGCAGTGTCGCTTTCCAGCACGGTCAACAGTTGGTCCTGCAGCAGTGGCTCATGGAGGCAATTAAGGTAGCTGATTGTCACAATTTGCACTAAAAATGCCAGTCGTTCTTCTCAGAGCCATGACTGTCACATCTGAACACACATTTTTAGATTCAGTGTGATTTACACTTTCCAAGGATATAATTATCTCTAATGTCGGCTGCAAAATAAACGTCCGTTAATCTGCTCAGAGATCATAGAAAAAATACTTTCCTTACACTTTAAAATTTTCTTTAACAGTAAAGTAATCCAGTGATGGTTGTCTGTACAGTGCAGGCAGGCAGGAACTACTTCCAGCTCATTCAGCATACTTTTTAATGGTGCTGATTTGCCTAAATGAAAATTAACTATGGGAATAAACAAAACAGGGCTCAAGTTATAGCCCACAGTGTAACTGGATCTATGGCAACGTTCTACTTCCTGTTTACATCCCCTCCAAGCTTTATAGTTGCTGGGGGGTGCAGTTGTCTCAGTTTTGTCTGAAGGGGGGACCCACAGTCATTAGACCGGCCATTCTCAACCAGTGGGTTGCGTCCCATTGGTGGATCTCAGAACGCCATCTGGTGGGCCATGGAGGCGGCGGTACTGCCAAATGGTTCACGTACATAAAACAACGTCAAATTAAAATGCATAATCTATAAAATGAAGAAATTGTACTTTAAAATACCACATGGAGCAGACAATAACCGCTGGTTTTCACAAACTCCGTTCTTACCAGGTGTCTTGGATATGGGAGCCCATTGATGGTCAAAGGGACAACATCGCTGTATACCACCCTATCTACGGACAGAGTTTCCCCAACTTGGCCTTCAAGGACCGAGTTGTCTTCCTCCACAACAGTCTGGAGAACCCGTCCATTAGAATTTCCAACCTAAGAATGTCTGACGCCGGCCGCTACACCTGCGAGTACGCCACCTACCCTTCTGGAAATGAACAAGGGACAACCTCGCTCATCATGCTTGGTGAGTAGAGGTTACGTGTGCATGTAATACTACATAAACCTTGTCACTCTAACAGAAACAACAAGCTGCTGTATATTTCAGATATCGCTGAGAGCTTTTCGGGTTTTCACCAAACAAGGCCCATAAAGGCTTAGGGCACCGAAAGGTCAACGGTGTTTACACTTCTCAGTGAAAGAGGACCATGCTTCAAACAGGCTTTCAGAAGCTGTTCTGCTACATCAGCCTTGACTCGCGCCTCCCCAGCCATCTGCTTATCGCTGCATTCTGTAAAAGAGGTTCCCAAAGGAACCAAACCTTAAGAAGAAGCAATTTAAAGCATTTGATGAGTGCTTTCAGGGTGTGTCCTGGTGGGATGCAGAATGAAAAACAAGAAGATGGGTGAGAAAGCCATCTTTATATATAGAAATGATATTTATATTAGCCTTTATACACAGGCACGCTGTTAAATTTACATAAATGTGCTAATGTGATCAGTCAGGTTCAGCCAACGTATTTTTGTGCTTGTTTTACTCCTGATTTTGGTGAACGTTTAGAGGAAATACGTCAGTTATTTAAACCAGCATCAAAACATGAGTATCAGAAATATAACGGCCTTTCAGGGAGTGATTGTGGCTGTGGATGAAACCTCCATGTACAATCACAGTTAGATAATGGATGTATACACGCAGAAAGCAGATTAGGCTCACTTAAATGGCTGGTATTCATTCATTTTCAGGCAGTAACTGCACGTAAAATGGATTCATTTGATAGCTGGGTCAGTTTAGGAGGAGAGGATTTCGGCATGGTGAGCATCCCTTTAGCTTTTATGTCATTTTTTTTCCCCCCCTTGCTGCTTTTTCTTCACTTGCTTACACAACATTGTATTGTACGTGGCATTTTCCCGGTGAGTGGTTGGGCCTGAGAGTGCCTTAATAGATGCTCTGCAGATGTTGGTCTTTTGCTACAATAACTTGCCATTATGTTGTCAGTTTTGTGCTCGAGCGCATCATCAGGGTCAGCCTCTTATGTGACCCTCTTGGCATATTTTGAAAAATGCAAAAATCAAATTGGATTACAGCTTGGCCTGTTTTGGCCAAATGACCGAGTTAATTGCTTTTTGAGGACCCTCATTGTGATAACAAGATGACGGCGATTAGCATAATCTGGCCAGAGACAATTCTTGTGCGTGCGAATGTACGCAGGCATACGATCACTTGACAGTTCGGTCTCAGGAATTTTTTCTGTTGTGACTGATTTGCTAAGACCTCACATGGACACGGCCTCCCACTCACAGCCAGTGTATCAGCGATGTGAAACGATGGGAGGAGGGAAATTAGACAAGTAACTATACAACTAATTCAGAGGCTTTCAAACTATATGGTGCGCCTCACACTTTGAAAGCCCCTCTAACACAACTGCTAGCGTTTATTCTCAACATGCTGAACCACGTTTAGAAAGTACAAGCCAGGAAGTGAAATCTGGATTACTGCTTAAAGTTACCTCACTGTTATGCGTTTTAGTTTTTCGTTAAACTGAGTGGATGCTGAGTTGCTGTTAGCAGCTGACGTATACTGTTTGTAATCGGAGACAGCTGGTGTTATTCATCCACCCACATGTCCTCCCGTTTGCACGCCGCTTACAAAGGACTCCGGCGCCTGGTGCCTTTCTCTCGTAGTTCACAGCAAAGAGGAGGCTTCACGCTTGAATGTGAATAGCGATACTTCCCTCACTGTGCTTACAGCATTACGGCCTGTAGCATCAGCGCTTGTATGATTAAGAGCTCATGTGTTCAGAGCTCCTGTCGTAATGTCAGGCTCAAGGAACGATGCAAGATAATGCACTTTGAATGGAAACACTGAATTCATATGCTGCGCAGTGTAATGCAGTCCTCCCGGTGCTTGTTTTCTTTTTTATCATATGAGTTTTGTTTGTCAAGGTGAGATGTGGGACGTTTCAGCCCTATTTTTTTTTTTTTTTTTTCTTGCACAAATTGGGTGCAATTTCTTAACATTTTATTTATTTGGTACAATCAAAGGAACAATTGAAAGAGAGCTGGATCTCTTTGTATAGTTGCTTCCTCAAATGTGGGTTTGGGGACTCCTCATCTGCCACGCTACAACAGTGCACATAGACCCTGTACCATAATTAAAATATCTTAATTAAAGTACCAATACAATACAATAGCCAAAGTAACTCATAAGACTCATACTGCAATCCAGCACTTTGTTGGTCAAATATATATGTGCAGGCTGGTGTGTGTGCTTCATAACTGGTAGCTAATGTGCACTGGGGCCCGTCATACGCCACTTTCAGTAGTTGCAAGAGGTCATAACTCTAGCAACACTTGTAGTAAAAGGAACTGGGCTTCCATCAGGGTCACCCAAGACTGACGATGGCCACATGCCGATAAAGTTGTCCTTTATTCTACAGGTGATGCTGGAGTTTCGACCTTCTCCGTGCACCTTGGAAGTATGTGAAGTTGAGCCAGAAATCCCTGCTCTGCTTACCCCAGTTTGTTGCAGCCAATATGGTTCACGGTGGAAAAGAAAATGTGTTTTACAATTCCTTTTGTGTCTCCACCCCCCCCCCGCCCCAGCTGGAACAGTAGTATTTTCCCCCCAGAAGTAAACCTTCACACAAAAATACAAAACCCACTGTGGAAGCTTCTCTCACAGAGAACAGAGCACACGTGAGATGCAGAACACTTGGCTTTATTGTAGAGAAAGCACAGAGAGAGATTTTGGCGGGCCTGCGGATGGATGGGAGCTAAGCCCCCTAAACTGCTGCTGCTGGCACAGAGCAGAGGCGGACTGGGAAATACCTGCTGGGAAGCTCACTGCCTCGCCTTTTGTCTGGAGTTACAGCAGTGCCAAGCTGTCTGCGACAGACCATGTGTCTCAAAGTCACTGGGAGACGGTCATATTTTACCTTATTGGATATAGAATCCATATGAGCCAATCACATTAGACCTTATTGAATCCACAACTGCTGGCAGCCAATCACATTACATCTTATTGGGTATAGAACCACCGGCTCCCCAATCATATCACAACTTATTTAAGTATGAATACATAATCCTGACAGCCAATTGTATTATAACTTATTGGATACAGCACCACCGCCAGCCAATCTTATTACTACTTATTGGGGTGTGAATAAAGAATCACTCACTTGGCAGTGAATGATATCATATCGTCTTGGACGGGGACCATACAAAATGAACGGTGGCCGATTATACTGCATCTTACTGGATATAGTGCAGCCAGCAGGACAGAAGTGTGATTGCAGGTGAGGGAGAGTCTAGTAGATCAGCAGCCCGTTAGGAGTGTTTTTAAGCCCTCAGAGGGAAAAATTGTTCTCATTGTTTTGAATTTTGAAGAGGGAGATTGTGAGAGTGGGGAGGTTAGAGGAGTGGACCGCAGCGTGGAGGGCCGCTGGCTGGAGTCCACAGATTAACACAGTGAATAAGTGGCAGATTGGACCGCAGCCTCTGCAAATGTTCCTCTCAGCCAGAAACGACTCAGGGGTGGGGTTGATGGGTGGAGCCAAAGAGTTTTTCTTCTGGCAAAGAAACGCCAGTGAAGCCCAACGGAAAAGGCAACAGGCAGGCAATAAAATAAAAAACACTCACAATCTGGCCACCACGCTGACATGCAGTTTGTCGACAAAATGTCCGATTCCACTTCGTCTTGCGAGCATGTCTTATGTTTCGCCTGGAAAAATGACAATGATGTGTCACTTATTAAGTATACAGCACATATATGTAATTATTATGTGCATGAACCATCGTTGTAAAGTGTATGATGTATATAAAATGTATTGCGTATACAAAACAATGCCAATAATCACACTAGAATACTCGATTTCTGAGTATGGGCTTGACACAATGCACTATTGTAGTGATGGTAAAGGTCTGATGTCATTGTGTAAATAAAGTACCGGCACTTATATTTGTTCAGTTAGAATTCGGCATTAACGATTAACAGGCCGTATTGTGGTTTAACTCGACTAATGAGACGTTTCCTACCTCTGGGGCAGCCCTGCAGCTGAAAAATGTTTTGTATGACTGAACTTGGGTTCTTCTGTTGCTGCCGGTGATCTATTAATTCCAGCCACTGAACATAGAAATAAACGCTCTTCCTCTTCCTTGACATCTGCTATCCAGGCGTTATCCAGGCAATATCGTTGTACCGGGCAGCTCCCAGGTGAAAAAGATATGAGTGGGAAACTAGTATCCCACTCCCCGTATGGATAAAGGTTAAACAGAAGTCATAGAAGTAATCCCTTTCGAACTACAAGGACAGTGTTCGGTGAATTTTAAGCTCCAGCTCTGATGGCGCATTACAGCCAGAATGTGTTCAGTATGTTCTATTGGTGTTTTTCCAAAAATATCCATATCTTATCCAGGATCGTTTGTGCCACGAAAAGACAACCTAAACAAGTATAGAGTCTCTCTCCAGCGCTGAAAAGGCGTCAGCCGGCAGATGCACCAAAACTGCTGTAACGAAATGTTGCGGTGTAGCGGCGGCCTTGGTGAATTGGAATAGCACCCACCATTCTTTATATTGGGGAGTGGTTGATAACAGACATGGGGGGGCGAAAGGAAAAGAAAAGAAAAATGCCTTTTCAGTTTTCATTTGCCCTCAAACAGGAGCGCTGCATCAGAGGAAAAGCGGTTAAATGCAGCAGCATAAAGGCTCTTGAAATGTGAGGCCTCGAGGTGTTTTTTGTGTCGGTGATCAGAGGCAAGAGCTGCGTTTAGTCAAAATGATGTCTCTTCAGCTCAACAATACCGAATGCGTTATTTATTTTTTACTTTTTAACATTTCCATGCACTTTTATTTGTCTCGAGCTTAAATTAAAGCATTTTGTCAACATTTCCAGCAGCCAATAGTGACTTGTCAAAACAACACACACAGCAGAATAATTGCAGTGCAAACTATTCCTGTGAGCCTTGAATATTCATGTATTAACAGTTGAGGAGACATGGAGAGCCAAACAGATGTTTTTCCCAACAATGTCTGGAAATATTCAGCAGCAGCAGCGTGTCAAGCTGAGAGAAGATGTTTACAAACCTGGGCAGCTGGTGAGACATGCATTCCAAAAAAATTTAACAAGATCCAGAAGCCTTTATTGATTCTTGGCTAATGTATTCGGCAAAGTAGGAGAAAAAAATAAATACATCACTTGGCTTCCTTCATCAGGGTACGGCAGTGAATAAATCCAAGTTTAGAGAGGGAGGAAACATTTGATATGTGCCACCAGCCAGTGCCGCTGAATCCAAACATGTCTGCTCTGCACGCTGCGGTTTCAGCGATGCCGGAACGCCGTTTGGCGAGTCCGGTGCGTGTTGAAGGCCCAGCTGTTCACTGGTTGCATGTTGTAGTTGATGTAGGTAACATGGAGGATTAAGATGGTTTCCATTTTTCACTTGAACCAGCGGAGTTCTGTGGCTCTAAAGGTCAAATCAAGGTCTTCAGAAGGTTTGTCTGGGGGAAGCCTGCTTGGGACAAACGTGGAATGCACACAATTCCATGGCAATCCATCCATTAGTTTTACCACAGCGGTTGACCAACCCCACCGGCACTGCCGTCCTTAGAGGTCGGGCTGCTTGCGTGTGGGCTTCGTTAGCCTCATGAGATTTTTACAGCTTCAAGAGCTGCGCACAGCAACGCAACCCAGATAGGAGACGGTTCCGGGTCAAACGTGGGCAATTCAAAGAAGTACATGGGTCAGTTATGGCCATGGCAAGGGGGCTTTTCTTGGTCCAAAAATGGTTTGTCTCTAACCAGCCACATCTATGATAAACGACTAGAACTGGGGTCTACGGTGTGGCTGGGATCTGGTCCAGTTCTTCACAATGTCACGGTTAAGTTGGCGTCCTTTTCGGCCAGATTGCAATGGCTTCACCACTGTTCCTGCACGGCCGAATGTGGGCCAAACGTGAGTTTTAATGTGGGTCAGTACTGGGCTTCACTAATTTGCTTTGTGGGTGTCTGGTTGGTGTCAACACAAACTCCGTGGCTATGACGGATGTCAGCTGTCCCGTGTGAATGCCGCCTTAACTCCGCAACAGCCGCCTTCACACTCGGCTACAAATCTTCACACTTGGCAGATACTCCCAACTTGTTTATGATTCAAACTGGCAAGCTTCCAGTCACAGGCCTTGTTCTGTAACCGTCGCCAAGGTGAAAAGTGTGACAATCTTTTCGAATTCTCGTCAAGTTAGGGCAAGCGTCTGCCGTGCTGAAGGGTCCTTAGGACGATCTACCAGCCACGGGGACAGTGTTTCGCAGCAAATGTCTCTCCGAAGGGAGGCAAGGAAATGGCCCTTAATGGAAATTTGCAATTTTAAAGTCAAGTTGTTGGAGTGCAAATCACGTCCCCATGTTGTAACCTAAGGCGAGTGGGAGTTTGGAAAAGTTCTGCAATACCTCTGTTACAATCCTTCGCTAACCACGCATCAAAATTCAATTTGACTGCTTAAAACGAAAGCATGTGGTGAATGTGACTTCTACAGGACTGTGTTCACCATTTGCTTTCTGTGTGCCTGGTTTCAGAAATCAAACACACCTCATGCAGTTTACGGTGTTTGGAAACATTACTGTAATGCATTTTTCCTGTGCCCCTGTCAGTCTCCGGTATTCAGCCTGCTGATAGACCACAGGGGGTGTTGTGCAATGTTTATTCAGCTCCATTAGCATGGCTTTCTGCTTGCCTTCTAATTACTCTGCACTCAGAATGCCTTCGACCGACGTGAGGAGTAGCAGCGAACTCAATTGGATGCAATGTCACAAAACGCATCAGGGATACTCCCGACTTGTTAAAGCCTGCAGATCAATCCAAAGCCCTTTCTGCCTCTCTGCTTTTCTCTCCTCTCCTTTCTGCTCAAGCTCTCTCCCTCTCTTTGTCTATTCCATCTCCTCTGTCGTCCTCCCTGTTGGTGTCTCCTCTCCTCTGCTTATCTCCTCCATGCCTGAACTCTCTCCTCTGTTGTCGCGCTTCGTCTCAGCCCTCCGTGTCTATTCCTGCTCTTTGTTTCACATCCCGTCCTGGGACATCTTCAGATTTCAGAACCGCTATGTGTCAGACTTAAGATCTGTTTAATGCTGCCTGGATTTGGATTTAAAACCAACTTTGATGCCAATTAAAATAACAAAGCTGACACTATCACCCACTATCCACAAATAAACAAAGCTAATGACTATACATTGACATTAAGAAGTGATGATAGGAAATGAAATAAACTCCAATTGTGGTCACTAAAGCAGATACATTTGATCCTGTTCTTCTAACCTCGGTTACATAAGAGCCCCAGAAGACTGAGAAATGCACCATGTGCAAATTTGCACAACAGCGTGCAGCTTTGATGCATAATTCAGCAGCGATGCTCGAACCTCGTGGACTTACAAAGACCCGGTCGCACCAGCAAATGGCACAGTGAAAGTCCTCCGCACATCTTTTGTTAAATTATGTGGTTTTAAAAGTGAGTGTGAATGTCGGATTGTTGGTTTCTGAAACTTGCTGCTGTGCGAGCTAGCGTTCTCGGTCGCTGAGCAATATGGTCATGCAGTTTATTTAGAATAAGTATTTGCACGTTTGATCATCGTCTCATAGCTGTCAACAATCCATTCCTCTTTTGTGCGGCCATTTATACTAAGGCAGAGAAGGTTAATAATAATAAAAGTGGCTCTGTGTTTCCATAAAGGCCACCACTGTCGAGGCGGGAACGCAGGTCAAAGTTCACCTGAGTAAAACATGTGTCCCTGCGATATTGCCATGATTTTGCGGGAAGAAATGTCACCATTTTAAATGCTGGTGTGACGAGGCATAAAAATAAGACCTCCAATGGATACGTGAAAGTTTCTTCAGTGTTTTTATCACCTTAATAGAAATGTATGGCACTGTGTTTAGATATTTGCAGTCCAGCTGTAGTTAGACTGTAGAGAACTTTCAACCATTTTAAAAATAAATAGAAATATAAACTTTGGGGTCAGTACATTTCAATCAACTGGTTTAGTGGAAAGAAATCAACCAAAGAACACACAGACAAACCAATTTCTCCACTGACGGTAGCCTCAATAAACCAGCAGGCAATGTGCTGTCAAAAAAAAAAAGTGTTTTTGATAATTGCCTGATCTTTCAATTCCAACATGTCCATTTCTGACTCTGTGCCCATACAGCCAACACATTAAAAGGCCTTTAAGGGAAATGTACTAAATCCCCTCCTGCAGTACAAGATGATGCGTGTTAAAGAAGAGTGGATATAACAGGAAAAGTAAAATTACAACACTTCACATCACGAACTATCAGGAATTTACTGACAGCTACAGATGGATTGATAGTGTGTCAGAGGTTGGGTTTTCCCTTCAAGGAAAGGAAGGACATTCTCATGGAACATTGCCACTTTGCAGAATGAGTCCAGTTTGATTTAGCAGAGCTAATGCGACGGGAGAAGTAAGGCAACGTTTAGCATATCACTGCTGTGATGCGAAAGCCTCGTAACTGCAAATAACAAGTCCATGATAACCCATCGGTTGATGTCAAAAATGTGTATAATTGAGGCAAAGACGAGGCTGTTTTTCTTACGTTTCCCGCTGAAAAGTTGTATTTTGGGAGATTTTCCAGAGCGTGCGAGAGACGAGCTTTGTTCTGGATGATTCAAGAGCTGTCATTAAATCATGAAGAATCATTCTTATACTCTAATAATGCCTTAAATGTAGATGCTGTAAAACCTTCCAAGGATCTCGATGCCCTCAGTTTCATTACAGCTGCAGTAGGATCCATCCTCCTCCATCTTCTCCTTCTCTGCCTCGCGTCTCCGTTCCTTTCCCTTTCCCCTCGTCTGACTTTCACGCCAGCGTTTCTCTGCCTTTCTGTCATTCACTCGCCTGTCTTTCTCGATCTTTGCCCCTAGCCAAGCCTAAGAATTCAGCCAAAGTTGTGACCGTCCAGGCTGGCTCCACGTCGGTGGTGGTGGCCCAGTGCGAAGCAGCAGACGGCAAACCGGCAGCTACCATCAAGTGGATGGCATCGGTTGGGGGCAACCACTCAACCACCACCACGAACGGACCGGACGGCACGGTGACGGTGCGCAGCGACTACCGGCTGGTTCCCACGCCGGCAGATGACGGCAGGGAGGTGACGTGCATGGTCGACCAGAGGACACAGGAGCATCCTTGGGCTTATCCTGTCAAGCTATCTGTGGAGTGTAAGGAAGACACGCGTACACACCTTTAAAACTTGTGTTCACTCTCAACACACGCACACACACACACACACACACAATGTCTTTCTGAACATAAATGCTAAATGAGGCATAGCCCCGGCGGATACTTTTACTGTCATGTGTCGCGAGTCAAAATAAGAATGCAAACAACTTGGCTGCATCCAAAAGTGGCAGTTGGCACTTTTTGGCAGTCACCTGTAAACGCGTCACCACTAATCTATAGACGTTACACAGATTGCCCGATATAAAAACAATCAGTCCACGTTTATAGCAAAAGCTGCGAGAGCTGCAATGATGAGAAGAGGATCATTTAATATGTTGTATGCAGCACTCGCCCCCCTCCTTCTAAAGCTCTTCCAAGTCATCTAAATAAAACAACATCTGGTCGATTTGCTGCAACATCTGAAAACACATTTTTCTATTTTACATAGTTTAAACACTGTGGGTGGAACACAGGAACACAGTAAACTGAATTGTTAATTTGTTTCTATAATGCAATGTCTGTGCAAGGGCCTATATACATACAATATAGCAGCCCTGCAGACTATGTTAGAGTCTAATGACTTTGGGAACGTGATGTAAACGGTGACTGCAGAGAGACTGATCGTCATTTGAATGAACACGATAATGGAGGACACAGTTTTGCTCCCAGTGTTCGTGCACTTAGCAATTTAATTTACGATGGGGCCAGGTCATTATGCAATCAGCTGCTGCTGAAGAGCTTTAAAGCAGCCCTAAAGCGCACAAACCTTACATTTAGCCTACCATCATGACATTCCATCTACATTTCATTTTTGTTATTGTGGTCCTTTGCTGACAGCGGTGCACTGCATTAATTGTTCACCACCGTGTCTCCTTAGTTGTTCATTTCTGAGCAGATTGTGACAAATGAATCCTGATTCTGTAATTGCATACAATAGGACAGACCAAACAGATGCTTCTGTTAACGGCCAATCTTAAACCTAAGCCCAAACTTTGAGAACTAGCTCAGAAAACGTATGCTGCACAAAATGTTGGCACACGAGAGGTTTCACCTTTTTTTTGTTCTTTTGGGACTCTTGGCGCTTGGGAGGATAGAAAATCAAACACACATTTGTTTACGCGCCAATGTGCGCACCCACGTTGCTTTAATGGAATCCCTTAAATTCCACCCTAATTTACATGGGATTAAAATATTAGACAGGTTCAGCGTGGCTTTACGGAGATTTGGGGATGCTAACGGCATTGTCTGTGCTGTGTGACCTCGCTGTCGTTTACTGCAAAGATGGAACAGATTATCTTTGTTCAACCTCCTTTTATAGTCTGCACGTAACCGAGCTGCCTGTCAAGCTGGTGCAAGAAATAACGGGGAAAACGTGTAACAAAGTCATGAACACAAGAGCCCCGGCTACGCTCACACACAGGGTCATTCCTGCCCGTCAAGCTGTCAAATGACCTGAACTGGCTTTCAAAACACACATCAACAGTATGTACGTATGTAAGCAGATTTAGCGTCTCTGCGAGTGCCGTATTTGTGTGTGTGGGTGTATGTAGCATTTCCAGTATGTATACACATGCAACCATACATGCACTCGAAAGTGAACGCAGACGAGGCTGAGGAATCTCACCCGTCGAGCTGTCGGTGTGTTTGCTGTCCTCCTTAAGTCGCAAACCCCAACCTCAACCTAATTCCCTAAGAACAACCCTTAATGGAGTGAGGAGCTGCAAAAATGCCCTGGCAAAGATAGGTATGCCACAGCACACGCACTTGCACAGTGTGACCCCTCGCTGCATATGTGTTGGTTCAGTGACGGTGTGAGGGATCGTGTCTGCTGTGTAACTCAGATTTTATAGGTCAACGCTTTCTAGGAGGAACACACACACACACACACACACACACACACTCCTGTCCTGCCACGTCTTTTCTTTCACTTGTCTTGTCCTCTCCTCACACTCCTCTTCTCCGTCACCCTCTTTCTGTTTCAGTCTCCCGCTCCCTCTGTCTTTTTAGGTGCTTCAAAATGGAAAATGCGAAGGGAAACGGAGCCAAGCTCTTCTGTTCTCACCACCCACATCGCCGCTTTGGTTTGCTTTTGCTTTAAAATAACACTCCTATGATAGCGATGCTAACTGATTTTTTTTCCCCCATCCTTTTAAGGTAGCATTTTTTTATCCACATTTTTGCCACTTCTTTTCTCAGGATGCACTATACACTATACACACAGGGCACACCACCCCCCCACCTTTAAGGCTTGAATTGAGGTTTTCTTTGTGACGCAACATTATGAACCGCGTAACTTACTGCAAAGAGAGAATCTAGCACCGAGTGGCTGATACCAGCCGTTAGCTCGCTCGCCACTGAGCACGTCGCACTCTGGAAGCCATGCTGATGCCTGCAGCTAGCTAAAAACATTGCATCTCAGCATGTGAAAGGATTATTTCAGCACCCTGTGTCCACCAGAGAGGACAAATTCAATACGGTCTGAAACTCGTATAGCGTCATATCACCATTAAAGTTATCTCAGGGCTCTTTATCCTGAGCAGGTCTAGACTCTCTCTGTATTTACAGAGACCCAACAATTGCCACCATGAGCAGCACTAGTCAACAGTGGCAGTGGCAAAGAAAAAGTCCCTTTTAACATGCAGGAACCTCCAGCAGAACCGTGGGCGGTCATCTGCTTTCACCAGTTAGTCACTATAACTTGTCACCATTCTTTCATAATTAACAAAAGTGGACACTGACATGCCAATGTACTGTATTTGCTTTGGGGATTCTGAGCAAACCAGACGAAGTCAAACACCTTTACAGACCCCAGTGTCATTGATCGGAATGGCTGATGCAGAAACAACCCTTTCTCTCTTTCAGACCCCCCCTCTGTATCCATAGAGGGCTACGACAACAACTGGTACGTCGGCCGCTCAGAAGCCACGCTCCTCTGCCTGGCCAGCGCCAACCCTGCGCCCACCACCGTCACCTGGACCGCGTAAGAACTCGCACTCCGCCAGTCTGTGCGGCTGATCCGTGTCCCTCCCCCACCCTCGGAGACAGTAACGGAGTTTCTAATTGTTGCTATAATCACGACAGAAGCGTGCATCACTCCTTCCTTTTTAATGATCATTTCTTAGTAATTTCTTTGATAAACACAAACGCTCTAAAAACTGATGGACAGATGGCGTGCTGTGTGTGTGTGTGTGTGTGTGTGTGTGTGTGTGTGTGTGGTTTTCTTGATGAATATTGAGCAGGGAGACAGAACGGCTGTTCACGTCTGTGATTTTGCTCACATTAATGCTGTCGTTGAAAATCACAGTCACAAATCGTCTCTCTTTTCTTGTTTTTCATCTGTCTTTTCCCATCTTTCTTCTTTTTCTCATCGATTTGTCTTTTGGTTTTCTCTTGCTTCATCACTTTTATCCAATATCTCCAAACATACGGTCTCCTTGCTGCTTTTTCTTACATTTTCTTTTCTCCCCCTCCCTGTCCTCTCTCTCCCTCCATCGCCTCCTGCTTACCATATCCCACTCCTCTTTTCACCACCTCACTCCCCCTTTTATTACGTCCCTCTTTTTCCTTCCTTCCTTCCCGCCTGCGCCCTTCCCTCCAGGGCGTCCGGGGCTTTGCCGGACACGGTGGTGGTGGACGGCAACAAGCTGACGGTGAGGAAGGTGGACGACGCCGTCAACACCACTTTCATCTGCGAGGTCAAGAACAAGTATGGGTCCGGCAGGCACCAGGTCACCACCATCGTCATCGGTGAGTCCGTCAAAAAACAACACGCACACACACTTGCTGCACATGCGTGGAAGTGTGCACAGATGCACAGTACACATGCATGTATATTTACCTGCAAATATGATGAACACACACAGGTGACACAGCACAACATCCCATCGGGACACATGCAGGACAATTTCCTCAAACAGCAAGCGATCACTGCCTGCACACACCCACACACACACACACACACTGTGAGTCACACCAGTTAGCTGATGCTACTCTGCGCATTATCCCGTGCACAGATGTACGTGCACATGTACAGTCTGTTATGTGGGCCTTGACACGCGCACACGCTCACTCGAATAGACATTTGCATGCACGCATACAGGCCACATTCATCTTCAGTACATGCAGATAGACTTGCACACATGCATGCACCTAAACATAAGCCTCATAAATCTGTCACACACACACACATGCTGGGATCAGGGCTGATCTGAGAGCTGCAGGGATGCCGGTCTCTCTGTCTTCACATTGGGTTTTATTTCATGTTTTGCTCCTTGCTGGCCGGCTTCCAGCGAGGGGCTCTTGATTGACCCTTTCCACCCACAGCAGGGCCAGATTGCAGGACAAGGGCCGACTCGAAATGTTTATAACATTATGATCGAAACCACTCTCTTGAAACTGGAGTCTGTACAGCCACACTGCGACCGGGAAACTGTAGCCCTGCTGCACGTAAATTAAATGTGAACTGTGGTTTATGAGTCTGAGAGTAGGCCCTCGTTGCAGCGCTTTGGCCCTGTGGTGGACACGACGGTGTTGGGACTGTTGGTGGGTTTCTTAATTCGTCCATGGGGTTCAAGTTGGTGTGAGCCAGTTTGCCCAGCTTTGTTACCTTTTCCCTTCCTTGCATCCCTCTTTTCTTTTACATAACATCTAACACCTCCTAAACATGAGTGCTCTATCTTTCTTCTTTTATGTTTTCCTTCCTCTTTCACCTATGAATCTCCGCTTCTGTCTGGTAAGAGTACGACGGTCGAGTCCACGCTCTCGATCTTTCTGCTGGTCCTTTTGCCGTCTGCTAGTCCCGGTGATTCGGCTGCTGTTGCCGCGGTGTTCGGTCGGGGCATTTTCCCTCTTCCTCTGCCCTCTGACGCTTTCACGCAATGATCCGACACACACACCTGCACCCACAAGCCCAGGAACAGGCCTGCCTGCTAGAGTGCCTCACTGCACTTCAGCAGGCAGGCCTCCAAACATGTCAGTATCTTATGTTTCTCACGGTGTGTGTGTGTGTTCCAATCCACACTGCCTGCTTGACTGGTCAAAATGCTTCCCTTCATTCTTTTCATGTCATTTTTTTGAGGAATTAGATGGAATAATCACCACGTTCAGCTTACAACAACACAAAAACAAAACAAAAAATGCAAACTTCTGCTCTTTTGCCAAAAGACAGAGAGAAAGCTACATTTAGAAAATCCGTGGGAAATCGGAGCTGGAGATTTTGAGTCGTCTCCTCTGAGAACCAAGATGCTTTGTAGCCAGGCCGTGTATTGGGAGGGATGTGTGGGAGGTTCAGAAGTGGCTAAGCTGCTACTGTTCTTGCTGGAAGCGCAGCATTGTGACTGACTCAAAGTATCAGGGAGGGAACTCTTTCCCATTCTATCACACACACACACACAGAAGCGTAGCGCACTGAAATCCTGTACAGACACATGCACATGAGTCCACACATTACTCACAAACGCACACACGTTTTATCTTTCATACAAGTGCCTGAGATCGAGTCCAGACTTTGTGATAACCAGACGGGTGTAAAGCGACGTAGTGACTTAATCTGTCAGTTTAACAGTTTGGCTTTTGTTGGATGCACAAACAAATGGCTTATCTGTATAGCTGACACATTCCATCCAAAGTGACTTCACAGGAATGAGTACACAGGAATTTGGTGTATCGCTCAAGGACGCAACTTAACTGATAAGAGTCACTTTGGCTGTTCAAAGCTGCAACCGGTGTCTCTTCAACCACCCTGTTATTGTTATTGTAGAAATGATCACTTTGTGTGTCTGTGCTATGTTTTATAAATGCAAATGGTATTTTTTCAACATTAATGATTCCACTAAATATCAGCTCGGCGAGTCCTAGCCATTGCTCCACTGTAAAAGGTGCACGTCTGATTCAAGTTGGTGTCAAGGTGGGAAGACCAGCCAGCTCATCAATACCAAAATAAACAGGATTCAATTAAATTTGGGCTGGGGGCCATTGTTGGCAACAATTGTTTAAGTATCATCGTTAAATATGAGGAATATTTAAATAGTTATTTTATGTTGCAATAGCAACAAAGTCAACATTAAGCCAACAGTCATCATGACATAAAAATATAGAATATTATGGTTGGAGGCATTATACACCGAGACTGAGACGCCGCTCTGTACTGAGACAATGCAGAGCTGAGCACAGCAAGTCGTTTTAAATCGGTGCTTTCTCTGTAGCCACCTGCAGTACCTACCCTGCATGTATTGAGCCAATTAGTTCCACACAGCACACAGCTTTGGTTGAGGAATGAGACTGTTACAGGTTGGCCCTTCTACCAAGCAGGCTGACAGTCTCAAAGGTCATCGTGCAGTAATCTTGTAGCTTGTAGTCAAAATGGGATGCGTTCATGGCTCGGTACGACGTGGTGCAGCTAAACCGTGCGTTTCCTGAGAATTTAGAGAATGCAGCTTTTTAATTTTGGCGTGCAGCTAGCGTTGAAGTCTTCATTATCATCATCAAAGAAAGCTGTTTGACTGACAAGGATGACTTGGAACAGTGCCTTCAGTAAAAACCAAAATATTTCATGAGTGATCACTGATTTTGTTCAGTGCACGATCTCAGCGTGAGTTCTAAACTGTCAGGCGAGGAAGTCCCCGGCTCTCAATAATGTAACAGTTAATACCCCAGCACTTTGTATACACAGGCGCCCAGCACCCCCCCCGCTAATGTCCCTGCTGAGAACCGTTAACGGCTCCTCTCTGTTCCGTTAAATGATAGATGAAAGCGCCGGGCTTTCTGGCTTTTCTGCCGCCATCAAGCAGCCGCTGCGTGTCATCACTTCCTTTCGGCCTCCACCGGGGGCCACGACTTAAGAGGAGGAAGAGGGGAAAGAAGAGAGAGAGAGAGAGAGAGAGAGAGAGAGAAGAGGTGAGGCAGGAGGAGGAAGAGAAGGGGGATGGAGAAGAGCTGAAGGAAGAGCTTGGATGGCAATTGGAGGCATTTTGAGAAACCTAACGAACACACAGACACACACTGTCCATTTCTCTCAGGAGTGAACGTTACTGTAAGACAGCTGCAGATTTTGTTCTTAAGTGTTTTGCTGACGAGAGTAAAATGTGTACAGCATCCCCCTTAACCACCACACACACGCCACAACCCCACCCTGAGCTCCACTCCGTTCACGTGCACATGATTCCGGCTATGCATGGCTTGCTTGGTTGCCACGGTGCCAGCTGGATCTGCCCAGCACACCGTGCACAGAGAGAGAGGCGGAGGTTGATTGCAGAAAAAATCTGTTGGAGTGGATGGGTGGAGGGGGTGGGGTGGTCAGCAGAAAGGGCTGAAAACTGAGATAAAGGCGAGTGTTGGAGGTGGAGAGAGGGCAAAAAAAGCAGAAAGCGACGGAGAGGCTCAAACGGGCGTAGCAGCAGGAGGAGGGCGGCAGGAAAGTCCTCTAAAAACTCTCATGACTTCTCGTCCAGTTTGAAAGAGCGAACTGGCAGGAGGCCGTGACCCTCTCTGTCCTCTACCCCTCCGCCCATCACCCCGGCCCTGCCCGCCATACATTCAGGCCTTTCATGGGGAGTCCAGCTGGCACTGGGCTGGGGGCTGTTGATGCCGTTCAAACACACACACACACACACACACACACACACACACTCATACACACAGTCACATCTGAGGGGACCAGTGGAGAAGCATTTCCTGGATCGCCTGCAGCAAGCGAGATAGCTGTCCACTGGAAAGAAACATATTCACTTTGCAGACACACACACACGCAGTGATTCACACATGCACACATACACACACACACACACACACACACACACACAGTGCTTCACACATGCACACACAGACAAATTGGTCCATGCAGCTCTGTGCATAAAATAATCAGATGATCTAGCCACGGGGGAAAGTGCTGGCACTGACTCTGTCGGACATAATCCCCGGGCTAACCTCTGTACAGGCTCTAATGAAACACACACACAGTATGCAGATACACACAGATGAGGCTGGTAGTGAGTGATAGTGGGATAGTTGTAACAGTATAATACAATATAATATATTTCCCAAGTTAATTGAGAAATTAGGGGATTACAATTGAAAACAGTTCAGCCACCTTTTGAAATCAGTGTGCAGAGGACTGTACGATACTTCATGCGTGGCGCTTTGTCAACACATAATTCTTGACGTGGACATGACAGACAAACAGAGTGGAGGATTGTATTCAAGGCGTTTGGTTAAAAAAAGCTTCTTGTCCCTCAGGCCACCCGGATGGTGACCTCAGTCCTCTGTATGACCTCGGCGTTGTCTATAACACTGTTTTAACCCGGCGATTTAAGATGCACACTAGCAACCTCAATATGTCACCCTGCATTCCACTGCACATACTGAGTCTTTGAACCTTGTTGTTCTGACACGAGCGTGATAATGCACTCTGAGGTGTCCTGATGTACAAAGCGAGCGGTTGAGGCGGGGCTGAAATACACCTCGACGCCTTTCCTCTTCCTCCCTTGTTCTCTGGCTCCCTCCTGTCTGTTATATTTATATATATCAGGACACATTGTCAACGTGTTGTTTCTCACATAAAATGTGGCACAAAGACATTTTTCTCAGTATTTACCATGCATACGTCTAGACCTCAAAGATCCAAAGTAATCAGAACACAGCACTGAATGTATGTAGAGTTCTGGTTCATACGGTGTCATTGACTGGCCAGTTCTGCTAATACATACAGGTCGAGCCACTTATATAAAATGCTTTCTCGCTGTCACACGCACGTTAAAGTACAGACATAAACCAGTGGTGTCTGTCTGCAGCCCTTCCTGTGCTGTATGTACCGTATGACATGCTGCTACAGTAACAGACAGGAAGTGGCCGCCTGTTTAGTCTACCGGTCAGATCCCATCAGAGACGGAGCTGATGTAGCTTCCTTGTAGTTTGGGCCCAAGGTCGCAGCGCTGTAGCGTCAGATTTAGTACGATTTAGTACATGCAACGTTTTAGTACATGCCAACCTTCTGAACGGCTCGTAGATGCGGGAAGCGTGGTTCTGTGTAGGTTTGGTTCTGGTTTATTGTTCTTGGCTCACTTTGGTGAGATCGGTTGTCTCTTTTTTACTTGGATAGCAAGACCTTCGCGCTGCCAATAGATACAACACAGCAGATGTCTAAGCAAAATAACTGTTTATTACCAAAAATTGTAAAATTCCACTGAGGTGAAAAAATGTATTTTGTACAAAGTATTTTGGTAAGAAAACGCTCCGTTTGCTTCATTTTGTCTGGAGAGGGTTTCTCTCACGGGGTCAGTTAGTGGTGTAATATTTATTTATTCAAATAATTTGGCAAACTACGGAAGCCTTGCTGTTTCGTTGTGGTTACCTGATTATTGCTGCCTGTGTTTGACTCGCCTGTCTGCTCGCACACATTACAGCTGTGATTTGCTGGTTCAGGCGAAGCTGCTAAAACAAACACCGTTGCCGGAGCTTCGCTGCAACCCAGCGTGCTGCGTCTCCGTGTGGTTATTAACAAACGTGTTGTTCCCTATAGGAAATCGCTAGTCACTAGGGAGTTTGGTTGTGTCCCGGTAAAGACTGGAATTCGTTCTGAAATATCTTGAGCTGTGATAAGTCAGTTAAAAAGGGAGGGAATCCGCTGCTTTTGTGGGTAAACAAAATGAGCCATCAAATCCTTTTGTCATTTTGTCACGATGGCATTTTGTTGATTTTAGACGGCAGGAGGGGTTGAGGGGGTAGATTGTGACTTTTATCTCTTTCCATTCACACACTATGACGTAAAAAAAAGAGATTTTAATAGATTAATAGGAGAAAGTAAAAATAAATTGCGCTCATTTTGACAATATGTTTTGTCAAATGGATTGAGTTGAGGTGTTGAATGTTAAATACATTTTAATAATAGAAAATTTAATTTCCATGGTTTGTAAATCCTTTTTTAATTGTAGTGTGACTTTCAGTCTAATAATTACTGATCTCCTATCAGCTGTGTTATTCTGACAGCTCGGGTGAATCCAAATCTTGGCAGTAACACTGGGAATGATTTCACCCAGATGAGTTTTGTTTCCACAGCAAAGTGATTTCCCAATGAAGTTCATCCGCCTAAAATGAGACCCAAGAGGGTGGGAGGGGGGTGGGGGGGCTCCATCTGCGTATGAAAGCTGACTCTCTGACGATCAGAAACGAAAAGCTGAAGAAATCTGATAAAAAAAACTTCCAGAAACGACGGGAGAAGCTCGGCTGTTGCCCCTCCGTGCGACTGCTCGGGCCGCGGCCACGTCTGTCAGAGAGATAAGAGCTGAGCAGAGAGCATCCAGGCTGTGGCTTTATCACACACACAGAGCTGGAGGGAATACACAAGCGCACACATACATACATGGGGTGGGGGTATGTGAAGCCTTCATACGCAGAAAGATTTGAGATGGGGGGAGGTTTGTATCTCGCCTCGGTATCGCAGGGTGCCCGGCAGCGCTAACTTCACTCTATTTCTCTATCTGTCTCACAGCAGGATGAAAGTCCAGTCAACAGATTACTACCACCAGTGCCGGGCTCAGAAGGAAAGAAAGAAAGGAATCTATCCTGAATGTAACATTTTCACTCCGAGATAATCTGACCCGGGGGGGCAGTCAGACATAACTCTGTGGTGTTTGTTTTAAAATACTGGAAATATTTCCTTAGATAAGTAAAAGCCGGGTCTCCAGTAATGGCCGACAAATAAAGGCCGGCCTCCCATGTAGGCTGGGGGAAAAACAAGGCTGGATAAACTATTAAACTGGATAACTATGTGCATGCCCTTTAATTTAACGTGAGCAGATCAAAAAGAGGCTTTGAACTAAAATTTGACAAATTACACTCAAGGGAATTAGAAACAAAGGCCTGCCTCTAATACAAGCCCGCTTCAGATAAAGGCCTGGTACCTTCTGCAGTTCAGGTAAATAAAGGCTGCTATCTGAGGAAATACGGTAATCATCCCATCTCAAGATGTGTGATTTTGGCGGCGGATGACGAGATTCATTTGCTTCTGCAGAACGAAGCTGACCCCACAGGCCTCGTCCTCTAGTTGCATTATGGGTCAAATATCAGGGTTATTTTGTCACGTCGGCAGCTTCTTCCGGCAGCACTTGTTAGTGAAGCCGTGACTATTTTCAACCGTTTGTTTTTATGTCTCAACACAGCACGGCATTATGGAGCATGATAACTACAATTGAGACGTGATAATAATACAGACCAAACATTCAGTGTGCAACTAAAACCACCAGGTGTCATTTCCTCAGAATTAAACACCCAGTGCTTCTTTCCTCTGTGAACATTTAATGATGATACAGAGGAAAGCTGTCACAGAGGAGGCCCAGATAACACGGGCCTGAATAGACATTAGTGCAGCGTAACCTCAGGACGTTTTGAGTACTGGATAACGCTCCTTTTTCTCATATGCAGTCACTCTCTTGCTCTTATTATTGTATTGTTATACTCTCTCTGACTTTGACCCAATGCTGAATGCAACAAGTTAATTCCCCGTGTCTGTGGGTTGTTGAAAAGCACTCTGGGAAATGAAAGGAAATCACTGAAACAGACGAGAGAGTGGGGAAAAGAACACTTAAGTGAGCAGTTATCTGCTCAGTCCTGTACAGTTTAAAAAAAAACCATGTAACACGGAGACTAATTGCCCCCTGGATGCAAAGCAGAGCCTGCTGTGGCTCGGCAGAGTGTGGGGTCAGGGTGTTTTTTTTCACAGACGGCTGGGAGCGGACTATTCCACATGCTAGCAATTAAAACGGGAGCGATGTTTATTCTCATTTCAGGCCAGTGTGCTCTTTTTTGAATGCAAACCTTTTGTGTGTTGAATCCGAGTGAGAATAAACACAACTTAACTGCTCTAACACGTAGGAGAGACTCCACCCTGGTAACACAATGTATTGTTCTCTGTTGTCACAGCCGCTTTAAAAAGATTGATATGTTTGGAAGCGTCACTGGATCAGTGCAGGCTACAGATTTGGCCCTAAAGAGTAAACTTGTTACGTAGTACTGTGTGTTTGGCATTTCTTTACCATTACTTCATCTATAGTACATTGGTTATGTGCCATGTCCTTCAGTATGTACTGCAAGAATAGTAGATAGGACGCAGGGTGGCCTGGTGGGGAGAGAGAAGGTCTCATTATTGAAAGGTCAAGAGTTCAGCACCAGCAGCCATGTGGTCTGTCCTCAACAACTCTCCCTCATTCCCCTCACTGTTTCTATAGTCGGTGGGAAAGGATGTGAAATCAAATGTGAATCTGTGTTTTTCCCTGTAAGATTCACTGCTGACTTTGCCTGTCAAGCTCAATATCTCAAAATCGCTCAGAACGCATTTAGAACCATTTAATTCAAAGGTGTTGATTTGAGGATATTACCTGTAGGTACATAAATGACACCTAATTAGGATTGGGCCTATAATTAAAACTACAAAATACTTCCATAGAGCATAATAGCTGTAAATCTGGGAAAGTGGCTGCGTGGTGCAGGAACAAATTAGCAGAATTAACAGAGGGGATTAGTCCCTTTGATTAACTGAAAAATGAACAAAATAGGGTTCAAGAGGTGAAAAAGGAGGAAAAGGGAGGGTGCTGGCTCCACAGAATGAAGTCTGGTTATTTCTACCAAGTCTCATTGCTAGATTATTTTTCTGGGAAGCGAGCCAGAAGTTGGTGTTACACACCCAGCTGGAGACTGTCATTTTTTATTTTTTTTTGTCCTTCAAGACAGTCGAAGTACCAAAGACAAAGAAATAAATTGAAATACGATGAGACCACAAGGACAGAGGGCTTCTTTCACGAGCAGCCACGGAAACAACACCTCTTCTCTTGAAGAATTTGCAGGTGGTGTTCGTGTTTTGTTCACCAAGGACTATTTTTCCATTTAAAGAGGAGGCAGGCAAAACGTACCAGCTGAGATCAAGTAAAGTTCTACTTCAAATACAGGAAAAAGAAAAGTCCATCTCCGTTAAGATTAATCACTTTTTGTTCAGACAAGACTTTTATTTCACTTGTTGCACAAGAAACATGAAGATCTTTGCGATGTCAGCTGGCGGTATTGAAGAAGAGCGGTCTGCATTATCTCAAAATGCAGTTTTTGGAGTTATTTATAATTTTCTTTCTTATAAATTGATATTTCTGGACCCTGCTGGTGGTTAATGTCACATTTTGAAGTGGAAATATTGATCAGGGCTTTCTTGGCATCACAATATTTCAATAGGAGCACTGAACTGAACCCTGGGAGGCCTTTTGTTGGATAAAACACGTAGAAGAGCAGCGTTATCAATCATTTCTGGTCTGTAAAATGAGCTTTAAAATGTCATATTTTACCACCCGCAGTGATGTCATTAAAGGGCCCAGTGAAAGTTCACCCACTGTGAATTCAAGTTCAAAATCTGGTCCGTGGCGTATTCGACTTTCCATCAACCAAACCTGGCCTCTACTTAGAAATGTATCCATCTTGTCGAAGCAGGATGCATTATTGATGCGAGTGGGAGCGGGGGAGTTGAGTGTTGCATGGTATATAGTCTAAATATTTTAAAGAGAAGTAGTTGCCTAAATATTTTACGTTTTGGGCCGGCTCACGTTGATGCAGTCAAGACTTTCCCTTTTACCGCTGCAGCCAGAAGAAACGGGGTGAGCTCATCGATCGAGCCGAGGCACCGCTGGTTTCAATCAGGGAGAGGCAGCGCGTGCGTGACCCGTGAATGCACAGGCGAGCACGCGCTTACACATGGACTCGTCGTGTTGCTGCATCCACCTCCTCCGGGCTTCTGTCCAGCTCCTCGTCTCTCTCTTTTCAGTAGTTGTGGTTTTCTGAATCCGCCATCCAAGTCCGAACTTCTCCAGCTGTCCGGCTCCAGGCGGAATCGCACGTGATGGCTCGCTACGCTACACGTTACATACATCAGATGCAGTCTGTGCACTCTGTACATCTGCGGCTGTTACTATGTGGCACAAATGCACATCCCGTGCACGTGCAGTCGCCATCCTGCATTTCACTGCACTTTTGTCTCATATCTGCTTCTGCCCCTTACATGCACATTCGGCGTTGGACCCATGCGCAGGCTCATTCTTCACTGGACTCACAGGGTCAGATGTGTTACCTGCAGCTGACGCTCGGTGAGGGAGCGCTCCACGATTACCACTGTCCTTCTGATACTCCCCGACGCTGTTCGACGCTTTTTTGTTACTTTCTGCACACACGTACAGATGCACAGGCACACAAAGACATGGTCATGGAAACACACAAGGTACTTCCATAAGCAGATACAGGGCACGCAGACACAAACTGTCTAGAGACAAACTCACATGCACACGCAAAGCATCCTTTTGGTGTCAAGGGCTTAGTCACATTTGTCCTTTCTCTCAGTTCTGCAACTGCGAGCTATTTCCTTCTGGCCTGACGCATCCACAAACCCATCTCGCACTGTGCTCGTGCGTCGGAGTGTCTTTTTGTGTGTGTGTGTGTGTGTGCATGTGTGCGGTAATGGTGGCAGACAGAGCCGTCTCTAATCCTGCAGACCAGCGTGCTGTCTTTCAATTAGCCAGCGTGGCTTGTTCAGGGCCAGCCGGGGTCAGGTGGCTATCGCAATCTGCAGCTAATCCACTCTGGACTGATCAGTGCAGGGGGGGGGAGCAGGGATGCGCCGTTACATGTTTGAGGGAGACAAAGAGGAAAGGTCAGATGTGTAGAGAGCTTCATGGGGATAAGAGAAGGAGGCAGGAAGCAGAAGGTGAAGGCAAGATAGATGGGAGAGAGGGAAGAAAAGAATTGCCTGGTTGCAGACCTCTAAATCTATCTATCAAATAAAAAATCTGATTATTTGCATACACTGTATCACGACTAATTTACCATTAGCAGTTAGCTTGTAGTCTTCCTCCATAAAAAAACAGCTGGAGGTTAAAAGCTACTGTAAACAGTTGGGCGTGTGTCTGTTAATGTTAAAATATTCAAGTAATACTAGGACGCTCCCTTGTCTCCTTTAAGAGACAGAAATTAAGACACCAGACACGACTGTCACTCCTCCATGTTTCTTCATTGTGACAGTGAGCCCCTCATTTTGTCAGGCCTGATTTGTGTTCTACAAATTCACCAGTCAAAGTTCAGCCTTTGGAACAGGAACACTATAGTTTAAAGTGATTGCTTGTTTGCTGTAATTACAAATTGCTGATGTCTCGTACCATATTTCCAATTAACCCTGTAGCTTCCTGCAGTTTACAGGATATTACCATGTGCCGTTCGCCCCCTTTTTCTGTTTGTGCTACAGAAATTCTCAGTTGTGCTATAAAGCAATCGAATCAGTGATGTGTGCTGAGCTTTACGAGATGTCGCGCAGACCGAAAAGCCCGTTTGCGGACACCGAATGTGTCGTGCTTTCCTCACCCTACATGTTATAAGCTTGTTGTTGGCTGTGAAGTCAGCCCCTATATGTAGCATTGAGATAATGTTGTCATAGAAACAAAATCCACGTGCAGCGTTTTTTTTTTCTCTCTCGAGGCACAACTGGGGAAAAGAAGCAATGTGGCCACAGGCCCTAATTCATCATTATGCTTTTGTAGTATAATACATTTGGTCTAACTCATACTAGTCCCACCACCAAGGTCGACTCCACCTGCCTCCCCCGGACCAAGACTGAATACCACACATACACATATTTAACGGCTGCGTTTCCAAAGTATGGAACAGGCAGGAATTTGTCTTTGGTGTGACTGTGCAGAAGCATCAACAACTCCCATAACACGTGATAAAAGTAAATCTGAGGTGGGGGGATGGGGGGGGGGGGGGGATTATTATTGCTGCCTTGTTTGCTTTTCATTTCCGTTCTCCTGATTATATTCATGAACCTGGCACGAGGAGACAGGAGAGGTGGGATAAAGGAGCAAAAGGAGCAGTGGCTTTAGAGAGCGCCGCTAATCCTGTCCACACCGGGTTTGTGGTTTTCCTCCCCCATCCTTTTTCTCCCTCTCCCACTTTCTCTTATTTTACAGTTTTGAAAGGATGGAAATGATCCATCCGAAATGAGGAAAGGTACGCAAGCATATATTCATTTCTCTCACTCTCTCTCTCTCTCTCTCTCTCTCTCTCTCTCTCTCTCTCTCTTCCCCTCCTCCCTTTCTTTCTTTGTACTCTGTTGGGCCCATGTAGCCTCCCCCAGCCCCCCACTCCCCTCGTCTCTCCCCCCTTGTCTTTCACTCTCCTCTCTTCCGAGGTCCAGATTTGCTTAGAAATGAGTCACCCGACCACAAACCGCCCCATTTAAGAGGGAGGGGAGATGGAGGAGTCTATGGTGATTTAGAGAGGGAGATGGATTGAGTGAGAGTGGGCGAAAGGGATGGAGAGAGAGAGAGCGAGAGAGAGAGAGGGGAGAGGGAGGCTGATGGCTGTTTTTCACTCAGCTGGTTTTGTTGATCAGTATCAACAGCCAAGGCCTGGATCCAATCAGCTCCCTGCATTCAGCCAAGCAGAATAAGACTAAAAATATATTTGACAGTGCACAACACTGGCATGCGCGCACACACACACACACACACACACACACACACACATACAGTATCCAAAAAGCACACACTCTCTCAAAGTCATGCACACACACACAGCAGCCGCCATGCAAATTCAGTGCATAATGCAGCACAGACAGCAAGAGCACTTACCAGGGTTTTGGATTGTGACACATGAGTGTGCCTGTGCTCATGTGTGTGTGTGTGTGTGTGTGTGTGTGTGTGTGTGTGTGCGCCCATGCATATTAGCTAGAATCTGTACTGAATTAATGAAGCCACAGACATGTAGGTGTGAGACATCACGCTAATTACGGCAGCAGTGCTGTAGCTTCGCCATCAATAATGTTCATTAAACTACTGAACCCTCTCAAGTTGACGGCTCTGTGTGTGTGTGTGTGTGTGTGTGTGTGTGTGTGAGAGAGAAGGTGAAAGAGACTTGTTCACACAATCGGTGAGTAAGCACCACAGTTGGATGATGGATCCTCACAGATTTGCATTAAATGCTTCTTTATGTGGACACGGCTGGCTGACAAAGGCTATTTTTATTTATTTTTTATCATCTCTGCTGGTTCAAAGTTTCAAGAAAGCACCGAGGATGAAAAACAAATAAAAAACGTCTCAGTCATAACTCGGCATCACTCAAATGATTTACGAGTTTCAGGGTTGTTTTAGGTGATTTCCAAATCAGTCAGAGTTTAAAATAAAGCGTGACGTGTTTACTCTGTTAGTCCAGTTGGTTTGGCTACGTAGGTGAAGACAGTGCCATCAGGACTCCAACCAAAACCCCTGAAAATAAGAGTCTCGCTCCAAGAGCCATGTGGTGCAGCTTGTTAAGAGAACGTAGTGCCAACTTCCAACCTCATGGTAGTGGTGTCTTTATATACTGCTGATACGTGACACCGACCAGTCTCTCATCCCTGGAAAGCTGTGCATTAACAAATTGAACCCTTGGGAAGATGCAGCCTGGACAGATGCTTTTACAGCAAATGTTACTGGAACTGGAATCACTTCTTTCCCAGTAATTCTCTTAACCTGGCGCTCATCAGCTTCCCAGAACCGGGCAGGGAGAAAGCTGGTCTTGTGGCTTTTTGTTGACGAGCTGTGGTTCTCTTGTAATCAGGCAGTGAGAAGTAAAAGAACCCTATAAAAAAACTGGAATAACATAAACTTATATATACTCAAAACAAACAAAATGGAGGTGTGATCGCGTCTTAACGCAGAGATCTGGAATTAAATCTTTGTATTTACGGGTTTGTCTCTGTAATCGCAGGCCTCCCTGCTGGCCCGGTGGGCGGTAAGTGCTAAGTAGAAATCTGGGTTTGATTACATCAGACTTCGAAAATGCATACACCACCGGACTGCAGTCGCCTACCTGTAATAAGATTTAAAGGCTAATTGTAGAACTGTGCCTTGCAGACCGTTACGGCCAGTATGACAGCGCTACAAGACATCCTGTGATCCGGAGGCTCTCGACCCCTTTGAGGTCACGGCACTCATCTTACACGAGGCACACATTTGCAAGGCGTACCTAATTATCCACTGCTTGAGGATGTCACACAGCCCTGCATAATCATGCAGGAGCAGGTAGAGAAATCTGCTGGCTGAGAAGACGTTTCCATCACACCATGGAATATGTGTGTGGGCTCGGGGGAACGCCTGGGGCGTTTAAATACGAATTGTGCCAATTGGAAAATCTTGAAGTGACCTTGATTATCTCTGAGACAAATTCTTTAAATGTATTTTGCAGCACGCTGACTCGGCTCAGCCATCGTTAAATAACAAGTTCAAGTCTTTCCCTTTTTTATTTATCGTGGCACTATTGCTGTACAGCTGAAGCTAAAACTGTTGATGGTCTCAGTTTGCACACAGTAATGGACACCACAGGCGGTTAATATTTGACCCTCAACTCATCTGGTGGGTGTTAGTGGATGTTCACGTTCTCAAAATCAATAACCAGTCCTGTTGCTTCCATTTTGTTGCCTTGCAGTGTGTTTTTATGGCTGTGTTTTACAACTGTACAGTTAATCTGCACTCAGTAAAACTCCTGGCCGAGGTTTATTCCCTCCGAGGCCCCTTCCTGTGGTGTTGTGTCGGAGTGGGATTCGTACACTGCTGTGTGTGTGTGTTTGTGTGTGTGTGTGTTTGTAAGAAAAAGCCAGAACTCTTGTTTGTGTGCTCGTACACACACACACACACACACACACACAGGCTGCATGAAGCTTGTCAGATGTGACTTAGGGTGCTTTTGTATGTTCGTACTCTCCCGTGTGTTCTGTGTGCGTACATCAGTTCAGTTCACAAATGTGTGTGTGCAGGCTGTAACTTTTGTGCATTTACTCTTTTGGCCGAGGGTGGTGATTAAGGTGAATGGAGCCAGGACTGGGGGAAACCATCTGGGGGAGTGCGTGTTTTTGTGTGTATGTGAGTCATATATTGAGTGCTTGCATGTGTGTGTGTGTGTGTGTGTGTGCGCGCAGCAGCTGGATGCTAAATGAGTGTAACGCTCGAAGAGGAAGGTGAGGAGGCACTTGGGAAACCTGAAGTTCATAACCCCCGCAGGGGGCCGCAGAGTGGGGAAAAACTTAATTAGACTTGTGTGTGTGTGTGTGCATGTGTGGATTTTGGGTGTGTGCGCTCACGCATGTAGGTGCGACTCGCGCGTGTGCCCTTTTTGTAAGTTTGTGTGTTTTCCGCAGGAAAAAAGCAACACAGATGAGCTTTCAAGGTGAAAAGGGGTAATGAGCTTGGAAAACATGAATCCACCCATTTATCTCCCTTTCCATCCATCCATCCATCCATCCATCCATCCACCCATCTATCCATCATTTATCCATCCATTCTTTTATCCACACCCACTGCATCCACCCTCTCTCTGTCTCACACCCGTCTGTCTGTGCTCTTTGGTTTTCATCCCATCTGCTTGCTCTGTGTGAGAAAGCATCCATTTAAAATCCTGGGAGTCTCAGAGGAGAGAGCACAGTGAGGCTCAATGGGCCAAGAAAAATGCCAAAAACAAGCTGCTTTAAAAAGTCATTCTGACTTTTTCCTCCCTCTCTCTCTCTCTCTCTCTCTCCCCTGCGCCGCCACTTTTTGTGTGCTTTACAGTTTAGATTTTTTCTCTCTCTCTCTTTCTTTCTTTCTCTTTTTTTCCACCCTCTGATTATTTCCTCGCTGATGAAAAGCGAGGGGAGAGAGCGCCGGAGATGAAAAGCACTGGCTAGAATCGCTGATGAAGAGACAGAATTGAAGATGATTTAGGCAGGAAATGTCCTCCCTCACTGCGGCATCGAGGGGTTGCATGAGGAAATGATTGAGATCGTCATGGAAACACCGGTGGTTGGATGCAGGAAGGGGGGGCTGTGTAACATTGTGGTTGTGGGGTAAATGAAGTGTGTGTATGTGTGAAGATCAGTGATAATCAGGGCTAATTGAATGGAGTGTGTGTGTGTGTGTGATGTACAACCGCTATGTTTGGGTTAGAGATGTAACACAGATGTTTTTGAAGTTTGTGTGTTATTCTACGTATCTGTGTGTGTGAGTGAGTGAATGGAGAGAAATTAACAGCATTAATCATTGATACTGTGTGTGTGTGTGTAATGCGAGTGTGACTGATGTTTGGATGTATGTGTGTGTCTGCAGAGGCTTCTGTGGATGTCGGTATATAAAGAAGATATATAGGGAACCTGCAGAGTGTTTTTCATTTCCCATTTAGACAGTAAAGGATCATTCTAAACTGTGAACCGATGATCATGGACTGGTAGCTGCTGGGTTTGTTTGATAAAAATGAGTTATTCTGTGAACTTAGTGCTGCACTATACCAGTCCTCCTCTTCTTGGGGCAGTTTGTACTCCCACCAAGGGTTAAACAAAAGCACAGTGCAACACAGCTAACAAGCTACAATAGCGTCCTCTATTTTGGACACGCCAGCGCTCTGCTCCCGCAATTGGTCAGCGGCGTGAATTCGGCACATGATGTGTGGCCAGACTGGAAACTGAACATGAGACCTCCGGCCAGATGGCAGTGAAGCACACAGTTTCACAGCCTGGCGTTAAGTTTAAGGAGAGGAAAGTTGTTTGATTTGATAGAAGTGGGCCGAGGAGCAGCAGCAGCAGGAGACGGTCTCGGTTAAAGATTCAGTTTTCGTAGAAGGTGAGGACCTTCCAGTTCATGAGGTCTGAGACATTCCAGTGGTCCAGCGCAAGTAACTGGGCTGTTGTGTTGCGTTTTGAATGCGATGTTGTCCGAGTGTCTGAAGCGCGTACAGCTCTGTACGTGATTATATCTATGGTGTCCTTCATGTACTTTGACGTAGTCTAAATTAGAAGAACACTGCGTTTCCCTGGAAAAAAGGACACTGTGTCTGTGTTCGTTGTCATTCATGAATAAATGCTAATCAGATCCAGTCGGCGGCCGCATAAGCGGCACAAGTGCCTTCCCTGTGCACTGTCATCAACTGGAAAATTGTGCCCCATTGTCGTCCTTATTGAGGCATGTCCTTCAGTCGGACCTCGCGCGTCTTCTTCATCATGCCGTGTTTTTCGCCCCTCTGCTCAAGATGCGATCCTCAAAAGTGCACCGTGTCAAAGTCAGCAGTAAAATATAGCTTCGGCTTGCTGTGTCAGGGAAGCGCTTACCTTCAAATCCTCTTCCTACTGTACGTCTGTGATTTACAGTCTGAGTTGCCTCCGGGTCCCATTAACCCACCGTGATAATATTTAGCCTCAGCCTCACCTCCCCCACCTCCGCTTACATATGCTGGGATTATGAGCCTGTGCCTCCCAGACATTCTGCTTTATACATGGAGAGGCTAAATCATGTCTTTCTTTCTTTCTTCTTCTTCTTTTTTTTAACCATAGTTTGTTTAATACACAGTTTGAAGCTCATGTAGGTTATTTCTACCCAAGAAGCAGAATAGAGAATAGAGTTATTAGTTGGTATTCACAGGCGGAGTGAAGTGCTTTAAATCACAGACGAGCAGCAAACTCCCACTAAGTGGCAACAGTTCTTAATTAATTTGCATAAGAACTGAGGAGATTCTCCATCTGTGTCTGTGGTGCTGGTTTCAGTTTGGAAAGGCAAAGAGACGACAAAACGTGCCTTAAGTACGAAGAAGCCTGCGCGCAACATCAGTACAGGTTGTTTAACACGGGTGACGGCGGAGTGGTCAAACTAGCTACTTTGAAGTTCAAATAACCGCGTAACCTCACAAATTAAAACTGGTAACTGTGGTCTTTCTGGCCACATGTCCTACTTATGCAGGAGACACTTTTTAATTGTTGCGCGGCATCTGTGCCGGACCTGCAAGCTAGAAGATTCTTCTGGAAGATTCTCTAGCCGATGGCCCCGCTGACCTTTGTCCCAGCACTGCGGTTACTTGCATTTGGAGGAACTTTCTCACCTTTGCGTACGAGGAGCTGCTCGGATGTCCCAGAAGCACACGGCTCTACAGGCTGAAATCAACATCTCAATAGCGATTTTGGTATTAATTGCGCAAACCACAAGTAATAACTGAACTTTTCAGGAAGCGTTATGAGAGGGGGATCCGGGAGCTCAGTGTGTAATCACCGTCACACCTACTGTCTGCTTGTCTAAATGGAGTCTGATACAATACAAAGAATTGAGGCATATTTTCTTAAAACACAGAATGTCAGCTCTTCTGTCGAAGTTGGTTGTCTTTGCGGTTGGTCTTTTTGTGTCTTGTCTTCAAGTATAAGGTGGTTTTGATGCCATGAGCATATTCACATTCGCCACATTTTTTTTCCTTTTTTTTATTTTTTTTTATACGTCTTGTCCTTGACCAAAAGCTGCTTTTAATGAGAAATCCCACCGTGGAGCTTTTACAGTCGCTGCCTCTGGCTTATTAAATGACTGTTGAAGCGGCTCTCTGTGTTTTCAGGCCTGATTTCAATTCTGAGAGTCGACGCAGGGAGAGAGGGAGGATAGAGTCGGTGGAGGAGATCAACAAAAGATTCCACTATTTTCATACCCCCTCAGACTCTTCTCCAGCCCTCTCTATCTCTCTGTTTGTTTATCTCCCTCCACCCTTCTAACTCTTTCCACCTTGCCTCCTCACATCCCAAATCTTCTCATTTAGATTATCCCTACCACAGTGAATGTAACTGAGTAGAAACGGATAGTTTTCATGGGCCTCTCTCGCTCGCTCTCTCTCTCTCCCTAATCTCCTCCGTGTACATGACACTAATGCAGAGACTGATAAAAGCTCCCCTGCCTCTCTCTGACATTTATCACCGTGCTTCTTAATGCAGGCAGGCTGTTGCTGTTGATGAGAAATAAGGATGACAAGCATGGCCTATTTTCTTATAGATATTCTCTGCTCTTTTTCCACTTTTTTTTTGGGGGGGGGCGATATGTTCACATAACAGCGTTGACTAAAGCGCCTCATCGGGCATTAGACGAGGAACCGACACCGACAGTGATCACGCATCTGGCAGATTTCTGTCAAGAGCTAATCCAGGATCCATTAGCATTTTAGATTGTAATACGCGATGTCAGAGAACGCTTGCAGAAACCTTATATCCGGCAAAAGAGGGTTTTCTACTGTACGTTGATGTATTAGTTGTTTTTTTTTTTAGCATTTTCAAAAGGCATTAAACATCACATGATGTCACGATGAGCTTGTCAGCCCGCCACGTGCTCTCATTGATCTCCTTGAAAGTAAATTTACACCTTAAACTGGCCAGTTAAGGAATTGTCATAGCTCAAAGGAACATTTAGACGTTTCGGGAAAATACGCTTATTCGCTTTATTGCCAGGAGTGAGAGAGATTACGATGAGGAGATCAATATCACTATCAATCTCATGTCTGTGCGTTAAATATGGAGCTCGAGCCTGGAGGCGGTTGGCTTAGTTTGGAAGCAGGAGGAGACAGCTAGTCTGACTCTGTCCGAAATTTGAAAATACGCCTACCAGCACTGATCGACATCTCGATTGTAATCTGTTTCCTCTGTACACAGTAAATTGTGGTTTTACGGGGAGTAATGTGTAAAGTATATATGTTTGTTTCTGATTGAGAAATGCAAACCAATTAAGGGCCCGGTATACTCGGTCAGCGCTGCTTGTCGGACCACTGAAGAGTTTCGGAAACCTCCTTTCTGAAAAGTCCACCGACGATACCGACAATGCGCCATACGAACCACTTCTCTTCTAGTATATCTCGACACACAGAGCGATATCTCTTCTCTCGGGCTAGAGGACACTAGAGCGCTTTTTGATCCCTGAGTTTTGACGCAAGGCCAATTAGGTCCATCCCACTTTTCACTCAACCAATCAATTACCTCGTCACTCCGTGCAACTTGGTGAAGGATGCATGGAAGTTACATTTTCTGTTGCTGCTCTTCTGTCTTCTGAATCTGAAGTAGTTTGGTATTAGCCACATTCATTGGGCAGGTAGCACCTAACTAATCCAGATTATTATATTATGGTCTACATTAGAGACTTTACTTTGGACAAAGATGAGGAGAATTTAGTTGTGTGAAGTGGTGAAGTTGGGACAAGTGCTTTCTTAATTGGCCATTGCCAGGACACCCGTTGTTCACGTTTTACTGACAGCAGCCAATTATCACGTTATTCATCAGCTTGATCTTTTCCGTTGACACAAAGAGGAGGCAGCTACCACCCAGTCATCAAAAACAGGTCCCTTGCACAGGAACCTTTCTGTGTAAGTATCAGTTATCATCCCTCAGCTTTGGACTTTGAGAGAAAATTGAAGAGCAAGTCTTGCTGCTCTGCATGTGACCCAAGAGTTATTGAAAAATGAACATGCCAGCTTTAATGGGCCTTTGCAGGAGCCTTGTTCTTTATAGCCTCTACAGAATAATAGATTTTTAAGCACTTGATTAACAGAAGATTGACAGCCACCAAAGACCTTCCACAAAAGGCCATTATTCAGCTGTCTCTCACTCAGGCACTTGATAAATGCCGCCGATGCCTAAAATATAAATGGCACAATAAATATAAATACATTTTGGCCCACACCTTGTGTCTCCATGCCAGTCTGTAAGTTTGCAGGGAGAGAAAACTAGGACAGGCAAAGTTGGATTTATCATCCCTAATGCCTTCTGTCACTTCAGTTGGATATCACCAGACACTGTCCCCTAATTTAGACATCATATCCTGTCCCAAGAGCCCCACCTCATTCGCCCAACCCGTCTGTCTCACCCTGGCATAACCCTCCGGCATCCCCATGTGAGACCAGAGCAAGAGAGGGTTTGAAATCAAACTAAGACCTCGCCTCTCTCCTCGCCTGCTCTCTCTTCCTAGTTTTCCCTCCTCTCGCTCAGTTCCTCTCCTCTTTCATCTCCTCTCTTTCTTGTCCTACACCCACAGAATGAACCATTTTTGCTCAATCTAGGCTCACTTAAAGCGACGCCACCCCCACACCGGTTCTGTAAACTCGTGCTCGCCAGCACCATGCAGATCATTGTTTGATGTTCAACGTGGTGCCACTGAAAGAAAAAACAAATGTTGTTCCCTCACTGGTGCTGCCCTGGCACGTAACCCAACGCCCACCCATTTCAGCCAAGCTCAGATTGTTTGATTGGCATTCGCTGTTGTGTTTGCCAGGAGTGCTGGCAGAACCTCGCTGTTATTTGCATAAAACAGGAAGGGGTTCAGATTTCCCTGCTGTTCTGCGTTCCGCTGCCCTTGCTGCACCCCAAAGAAAAATCAGCATGCAATTCACAGAGAAAAAAAACATTAGCTGGCCCAGTGCAGTTCTGCACTATAGGCTCAACACTTTTCCTTGCCTAGCTTGACACTTTCTTTTCTCCTCTTTTTAGCCCAGCGTGAATCCACTTGTACAAATCCTACAATATCTGTGCCAGACCTCTTTTCTCTCTCATACTCCTGCAGAGAAGCCTCTTAAAAATGTCCTGGCATGAGTCTTGGTCCGCTGTGTGAACCTTTTACCTTTGTGTGCCGCCGATCAGTGAGATCTGGACTCGGCCCTGGGTGACAGCAGGCGATCACTCTGCCTTGTGGTTAGACTAGCTGACCGATAAGAGAGGCATGGGGAGGAAGCAGAGGACAGGAGGATGAGAAGGAGGGGAAAGGGATGAGGAGTGGGTATAATTAGGAGGCTGGGATAGAAACGGAGGGTAAAAATGGGAGGGCTCGAGGGATGTTGAATATTGGTGCACTTTCCAGGCACACTTTCTGTGTACTCATTTCCACTGAACGCCTTGAAATAACTCCTCTGCCTGTCTGTCCTGTGTGTCTGTCCTGTGTGGCTCTGCTGGGCCGGCACCTCTAACCCATGGCAAAGGCGGCACGAGGCTGGTGCTGTAAACCCATCTCTCATCTGTGTTTCAATCTTCGACTGAAACAAGTGCGGAGAGGCAAACTTGGCTCACACCAACATGAAGTGTAGAACAGAGGACCGTTACAGTGGTTAAGGCTTTTCCCCAGCTGGCAAAGGGGGGTGGGGCGACAAACTCTGAAGTGCCAGCAGCTGGACAGACGTGTGTATAGAGAGAAATGCCTGCAAAATGCAGCGCAATGAGCCGCTGGGAGAGAGTAAATGAGTCCCATTCAGCCTGGTCCCAGCAATGACTGACTGCACCCTTACCAAGGGATTACACTGAGAAGAACATTACTACACACTTGTAAGAGGATTGTAACACACGTAGAAGACGACACTACTACTATCACTGCAGCACACTTACAACACAAGAAGAACTGTGAACACCTCCTCCAAAAGTGAGCAAGGCTTCCTTAAAAACAGCCGTCAATTCCTGCCCTTTTTTTTCTTGTCCTCTACCCATTTTTCCATCCCTCCTTCCAACCCCTCCATCCCCTCTGCAGAAGCCTTGGAGGATCCGTCCAGTGCCGGCGTTGTGGCGGGCGCCGTCATCGGCTCCCTTCTGGCCCTACTATTGGTTGTCGCGCTCATTGCCGTCCTCCTGACCCGAGGTCGCCGGCAGCAGAGACGTGGCTACCCCAGCAGCGGGGACTCCATAGCAACTGGCAGTGGCGGCAGTAACGGAGATTATGGCAACAAAGCCCGCCTGCTCTTCAGCGGGACTGGCAACAACAGCAGCAAGAACGGGACCGGCGCGAACAACAACGGGCCCATCTACACGTACCGCGAGGGCTGCGACGCCACGGGGACCCTGACGGAAAAGGCCAACGACTACCACCATCATCACCTCCACCACGCCTCAATCGGCAACCCCCCCTCCGCCCACGACATCCTCCTTAGTGGCGAGATGGACGAAGCTGAGAGGAGGAAGTTCGACCTAGACGACAGCATGGAGGAAGAAGAGGAGCGATACGACCGGTTTGGAGGCGTCGGTGGAGGCGGGAACATGCTACCCCCAGCCTATCACGTCCGTAGAGGCCGTGGTGGTGAAGAAGAAATGGACGTGTACCTCGACGACGACATGGAGTCTCAGAGAGACGGCTCTGTCATTTCCCGGACTGCCATTTATGTCTGAGGACGAAGGAAAGGTGAGGGCTGAAATGGTGGAGGACGAGGGGCGTTCGCGCGCGGGGGGGGGGGGGGGGGGGGGGGGGGGGGGGGG
>JAVQJF010010895.1:0-19945 GCA_036023855.1 Gadopsis marmoratus
TAATGGATATTTCCAAAAACCACTGTATCTTAAATAGCGTATCTCCATCCCCCCCACCCCCCAATTTTTGGAGGAAATGGAACAAATCTTCAGACATTCACCTCAAAATATGGTATGGCCGACTTCTCAGTCGTCTTCTGTACAATCCTTAGGGTAACTGGCTCGGTGTGATTGACAGGACAGTGTCATGCCTCATTGAATCGATTGGTTTCCACCATATAGTTACTTTATACTAGACCTGGAGGGATGTGGGGTGGAGGGGTCAACCATGTGTTACATGTACAAACATTGGGAATCAGCAGAGGACTTGTAGTTAGACTTAAATGTATGATATTTTCTCCATTTCCACACTTCACTGGAGATCAGCTACCTGCTCTGTGCTACAACTCTGAAATCTATAGAAATGTTTAATACGTTAGGACACAGCTTGAATGGATTTACACATGCATACACTTCTATATTTAATTTTTTTTGTCCTTGTTCTTCATGAATTGTATTATTTGACTGCCAGAGTATACAAAGATGAGGCCGTTAAACATTCTGATTTTGTATAAAGATTATCCCCTCGAAATAAAACAACTTTTCAAAAATTAGCTGATTAAATATATGTATACAAAAAAATGATGATTTCTTTTTGGAGACACGAGTTTTGCTAAAATCCAGGTGATAACTCTGTATGGAATAGTGTTACCGCTTCACTGCACCTAATTAGTTCTACTGCAGGGTCCCAAAACAGCTTACTGTCCCTGAACACAACCACCTGAACTGTACCAACTGTGCCTCCCACCCCAGTTAATGCGTACATCAGCAGCCACAAAGGGACCTCCTCTCAGGTGGTCTGTGGCCATTATGAACATGTTCTAAGTGAATTGTAAGTAGGGGAGACTGGGGCTCAGCTCCTTATTGGTTTAGTATTATTTAATGGATTACCCACATTGGACCTTTTTAAAAAGGAGAATAGTAGAGAAACCAATTATTTTTCTCATCTTTGACCACTAAATTGTCCCTTAAAAACATTTCTCCACCTTTGCCCTTCTCTTTCACTTTGAAGGTTAGAGAGAGCAAACCACAGAGGAACACATGGCGATACTGTTACGGTTATTCATACAATGACAAATTCTACAGTATTATTTCACTGTGCTGTAGTTGTCTGTTTAGGAGAGGTATCCTGATTTCAGTTGGGATGTCTGAAAACGAATCCTATATCATTAGACAGGAAGTAAGCCTCGCCACAAAGATAAGAGGCCCAGCAGGGATCTGCCAGCTACATCTGAATATGAGACGATCCGGGCTACAGGCCAAACACAAAGGTGAAAAGAGGAACAACTGTTCTGCTGGGGATCAGAACAAAGTATAACACAGATGCACCTATTCATGCTGTAGCCATATAAGTTTACATATGGATTTTTGACTCAGACAAGCCAAGTGAGAGAGGGGGGATCGAGAAAATACTATGCAATTCATCGACTCCATCTTAAGTTAGACAACATTCTTGTTGATGTAATCTTAGAGGCAATCAGAATCAAATCAAAACATACTATGTCCACGTTGTAGAAGAAATGCACCAATAATACTTTGAATGGAGCAAATGTGGTCCATACCAATTGGACTTACTGGCTGGTTCTGATTTAGGCTTTGCAGCACAGTTAGGCCATGCAACACTACATTTGAGGGCCCAACATCCTCTGGTGGGCCCTGTGCTCACTGCCCGGCACCGTGGAGCTCGATTGGTATTTGCCATAGAACACCAGAATTGGCAGGTCCACCGCTGGCGACCTGTGCTTTTCAAAGATGAGAGCAGGTTCACCCTGAGCACATGTGACAGACGTGAAAGGGTCTGGAGAAGTCATGGAGAACGTTATGCTGCCTGTAACATCGTTCAGCAGGACCAGTTTGGTGGTGGGTCAGTGATGGTCTGGGGAGGCAGATCCATGGAGGGACACACAGACCTCTACAGGCTAGACAACGGCACCCTGACTGCCATTAGGTATCGGGATGAAATCCTTGGACCCATTGTCAGCCCCTACGCTGGCGCAGCGGGTCCTGGGTTCCTCCTGGTGCACGACAATGCCCGGTCTCATGTGGCGAGAGTATGCAGGCAGTTCCTGGAGGATGAAGGAATGGGAATCGTCTCATTAGGAGCCCCGACGTTGTCAGGCAGCACGTGGGGGCCATACAAACTACTGAGTACCATTAAGAGTTGCTGCAATGACATTTCAGCAAAATGGACTAGCCTGTCGCATCATTTTTTCACTTTGATTTTCGGGATGTCTTTGAATTCGGCCCTCTGTAGGTTGATAATTTTCATTTCCATCAAACGATGTGGCGTCCTTTTGTTCCTGACACATTACCCAGTCCATATCATTATAGATATCCAGCATGATTTTTTCCCCCATTGAGCTCTGATGTGTTTTCAAAGTGTTTTTGAACTTTTTCCAGCACTGTATTATACACCTATCAGCTATAACTTTGTGAGCACTGACAGGTGAAGAATACTGATTATCTCGTTACCATGGCACCTGTCAGTAGGGGGGGGGGGGGGTATATTAGGCAGCAAGTAAACATTTTGTCCTCCAATTTGATGTGTTGAAGCAGGAAAAATGGGCAAGTGTAAGGATGTGAGCAACTTTGAAAAGGGCCAAACTGTGACGGTTAGACGACTGGGTCAGGGCAGCACTGCAGCTCTTGTGGGGTTTTCCCAGTCTGCAGTGTGTCAGTACCTACCAGAAGTGGTCCAAGGAATGAGAACCGCTGAACCGGCGACAGGGCCATGATGCGCGTGGGGAGCGAAGGCTGACCGGTGTGGTCCGATCCAACAGAAGAGCTTCTGTACCTCAAACTGCTGAAAAAGTTACTGCTGGTTCTGATAGAAAGGCGCAGAACACACGGAGCATCGCAGACCGGACCGTTCAGGGTGTCCATGCTGGGTTAGTTCATCGTGTTATGGCCGATTGGTGTATACTCTCGCTTCATCTCAGGAAGACAACCAAAGCCGTTTTGTCAGGATGTTTACAGTCTTTTAGAAAAAAAAGACTTAAATATCCAGTTCTTGTTGAGAGAAAATAAATGTTCTTAACTTCCCAGGCCCTCACAGTCAAATCTGTCAGCTCAGTGAGGGGATTGTATTGCAAACATCAAAGGCAAAAGTCATTCCCCTTCCTTAAGTAAAATTGCTGCTTTGGGTTTAGGTTTATATATTGGATGATTCACAGGCAACTGTTAGAGAATAGATGGTGTGGTTTTTAAAAAAAAAAGCCTTTCAAGGTGCCAAAACGCTCCAAAGGACTAGATCTTGTCTGTGCTGGACAGATTTATCATTCACTGACATTTTGTTATTATTTATCTCTGCAAATAGACACAGGAAATGCACTTGACTTTGATTTATATCTCTATAGTAATGACTATCGCTTTCCGGTTGTGGTTTTGTTTGTTTAATCGGTTTGAAATGTCACTGACATCGTTATTACAGTCCAGAGACCTCATGTCATTAGAATAATTAAACTGTCACTGATAGGTTTTCTCACACGTGTGTGTGTGTGTGTGTGTGTGTGTGTGTTTGAGCAGCTGATCTGGTTTGTGGTTTGAACAGCTGATGTGGTTTGTGATTTGAGCAGCTGATGTGGTTTGTGGTTTGAGCAGCTGATGTGATTTGAACAGCTGATGTGGTTTGTGGTTTGAACAGCTGATGTACTTTGTGGTTTGAGCAGCTGATGTGGTTTGAGCAGCTGATGTGGTTTGAACAGCTGATGTGGTTTGTGATTTGAGCAGTTGATGTGGTTTGTGGTTTGAACAGCTGATGTGGATTCAGCACCACGGACAGCTCCCGCGCCTGAAGCCACTGCAGCATTTCCCTCCATGGGCACCGAGACAACCGGGGTAATTTACACCAAGCTGCACTTCATTTCAACTCCTAATAATTTAATAAATTGTTCCCAATTCTAAAGGATAAGACCCCAGGTCACATTATGCGCTGTTTCTAGACCATATCATGCAACAGGTGTGTGTCAAGCTGCCCGATGTTTGGACGGAGTTGCCCACCTGATGCAAGTGTAAGTAAGTAAAGACAGACAAATGTAAATGGAGTCCTCGTACCCATATTAGTGACGCCAGCTCGCCCGAATGTTGCCAGTTACGGTTCGTATCCAGCCAGTCCAGATACTGACGGTGTGGGAACCACGCGTCTGCGAGCAGCTCCTGTTGGTAGGGCTGCGTCAAGCTGCACAGGCCAACCGGAAGTAACCTTTTTCCTTCAGCTCAAAAGTCGAGAACGTGGGCAACACGCACAGCTCTGGGTTGTTTTTAAGCACAAAAAAGTCACTTGATCTGCAGGCACGGGGAACAAAGCAGTATGGACTTGCCTGGAAATTGTGTGCAAATTCCATATCAATTGACAGTTTTATGTATGCAGTAGTTGTATGTTGGCTATTGCAAATTGTAGGCTGTATTTTTATATATTATATATATATATTTGAAACACGTCTTTTTATGCTGGAAATATAAGTGAATAGATCTAAATAAATAGTTTAAATAATGAATCACGTGTCGTTCTATGATGGACCGTTGCTCCACATTTGCAATTACGCCACTTTTTTAACATTCATTTGCCCACACGTTCTTTTGATAAGTCAAGTCAAAAGTTAAAATGTAATAAAATACTGTTCCATATGGGGAAGTGAAGAGACGCAGTAATGTAGCCTACGTATGAAATTGCGCTTAATTGCGGCGTCGGCTCTGTCTTTTATTTTGAAGGTGTCAATCGGAATCGGTGTTTTGTTTAATTGCTCCCACTTTGTTGCTGGTTGGGGTGCAGACCGTCAGTGCACCTCCTCGCGCCCCGCCGGCCGCCGGTCGTCTCGAGCGCTGCTGAAGAAGAAGACTGAAGCACCAGAAGAGCGCGAGACAACCGCGAGTCCGTCCCGGTCTTCTTCTTCTTCTTCTTCTTCTTCTTCTTCTTCTTCTTCTTCTTCTTCTTCTTCTCCTCCCAGTTTCTGGAGTAGTAGAGGCAGCAGAGCCACAGTCCAGCAGCGTCTCTTCACCAGCAAGGTGAGGAGGAAGAGGAGGAGAGGAAGAGGAGGGAGACAGACAGACAGACAGCAGTATCTTGGCGCATTGGAGTTTATGGATTATTGAGAAGTGGAGGCCGAAACGCGGATCAAATATTCATAAGGACTTTTTGACGAGGAAAAAGCAGAGCGTGGGATAGTGCAGCGGTTCCCTGCCCGGGTCCTGCGCTACATGCGCGCTCACTGACCAGAGACCAGAGGACCAGCGCTGCTGCTGGATCAGGATTCTGCATCTAGCGCGCGCGCGCGCGCGCGTGTGTGTGCGTTTGGAAAGGAGCCCCCCTGCTGCAGTACTTGCCTGCTGTAGGTTACGGGTACAGGGGATGCCACCGACTCGCTGACAGACACCCGGTATCCGCATCCCTCCCCTCCTCCTCCTCCTCCTCCTCCCATCCCATCCCGGACGGACGGACCCACCGACCCCTGCGAACCCCACTAATATGCAATGGTTTTTTGTGCAGAAGCCGACAGCTGCCGCGTACCGCCGACTTCGCGCTAGCGCCGCCGCATGCCTGTCCGCCGCCGCCGCTCCTCTCCCCGCGCCGCGCGGCAGACGACGACATTTGGAGCGGAGCGCTCGGGGGCTCTTCACGCCGCGGCGGCCGGCTGGCGGCAGCAGCAGCGACCCGTCCTCCGCCGCTGAAGACCTCCGGCCGCTGGGGCAGCCGGAGGCGGAGACCGCGGAGAACAGCGCCGCATCGCTTGCTCCTTTCCTGCCGCGCGGGGACGACGTCGACGCGGAATACGTGCGGTTTCTGGTCTCTGGGCTTGTGGGGGAACCGGGAGAGAAAGCGTGCGACGAGCTGGGCTTCCTGCTCCTTTTCCTGTCTATGGTGCAGATTGGGGGGGCGAAGCACCGCCGGACTGAGCCCAACAGCTGGCCGGCTCTGCTGGCATGCAAACAGGGGGGCGGATCAGCCCCCATGCGGTGGGTGAATTTTAGGCTGCCGCATCCGGAGCGCCTCTCATACCCCACCTCCCCGTCCTCCGCCTCCTCCTCCTCCCCCCCCCTCTCGGCCAAATCCATGCGGTTTATTTGGAACAACATTTTCAGCAAAGGATCGCATATGCTGCAGTGTCTTTGTGGCAGGAGCCTCAAGAAAAACAAGAACCCAACTGGTGAGTTTGTTGCGTGCGTGTGTCTCTTTCTGTGTGTGTGTGTGTGTGTGTGTGTGTGTGTGTGTGTGTATACGTGCGTGTGTGGGGATGACAGGGAAATACTTTGTGTGTGTGTGCGTGCGCGCGTGCCTGTGCGTATTCCCTCCCGAGACCTGCACTGTGCGACTGCTGGCTGGTGTTTCTCTGCATTCGCAGTTGTGCAGCAAGTGAGTGCACTACAGGGAGGGGGCATAATGGAGGAGGGTGGGGGGCAACTTATTAGCACAAAAACTGACTACAGTGGCAGTGTGTGTGGCAGGGATGCTGCAGAAGATCCAAGTGTAATGCAGCACGCAGACCCGTTCAGGCTCCAGTAACCTGCATGATTTAACAGCACATGGCCTTAGATGTCCACTGTGGATATTCGGTGCATACTGTGGCATGGGGAACAGTGGAGTCTGTGTTCATCGTATGGCGGCACACACCTCTTCTCACGAGACCGAAGACGGAATGTGACGCTGTGTTCGACGGCGCTCCGAGCTTCTTGGGGTTCATAGAATGTTTGTTTATAGCAACTTTTCCATTCAGGTGAGCTGTTTATGTCCAGCATCATGCTTAAATACACTCGCAGGCAACGTGTCTGTCCTCTAAAGTTGGATTTGTGTACACATGTGTAACTTCCAACGATCAGGGCTGGGAGACAAGTCTGTCACATGTCCTTGTCCGTGTTCGTCAACAGAGTGGCGGGAGGATATAATTAAGAGTGAAATCCAGTTTAATTCGCCGGCAGGTCTTTGGATTCTCTTAGTCATGCCCCCCAGAGAGCGCAGGACAAATTAAGATTTGCTAAAAGCTTTGACCAAACCGAACAGTTAGCGTGGTTTTCCACCGGATTTCCCCTCCACTTTGGGTGAGGGCAGGAACAAGATTAACTTTGTCATTGCAACAGGAAGTGGACATTGTTGACATTATTGGCTTGCTGACATTGCATCAGAGAGTTGGCCTCTGTATCGTCAACACAATGTTTAGAGGACAGCAGCTAGCTGAATGAGGTTAACGTTTTGAAGTCAAATGGCCTATTTATATGCAAGTTGTGATTTTTCTTTTTCTTTTATGCAGTGTTTTTCTCTCCTCTATTTTGAACTTTGGCCCAACCAAGTTAACATTTACTTTACCGCAAACAGCCATAAATTATAGACAATGTTGGATGTGACATTAGCCAAAGGTTTCCAAAGCAACATTACAGATATATGAGCAAAGGGCAGGAGGCCTGGGTGGTGCTGAGCAGCAGGGACCAGCAAGTGACGGCCACCATACCTGCCAATCAAGCAAGTGCACCCAAAACAGAATACCTTTTAAGCACGAATACATTTGAAATGAAACCAATTTTCTCTGAGCCAGCATGTCGTGGCATTTGGAGGAAATGGCAAAGAACAACATGCGTTAATGTTGTTGTTTCAACTCTGTCCTGCTACAATGCTGTCTCCACGCTCACTACGATGCATCAGCCCTGTCAACTCTGTACTCGGAGCATTTTCATTATGTGGGCACTCGAGTGCTTCGCTGCATTTCTCTATACATTCGCACAGCTACGTGGTGGCACAGAGTAAGTGTTTTAGTAACCACAGACATTCAGCCCTGAGTGGATCCTCTGATGGAGCGACGGGGTCAAAGACATTTCTGCCGTGTCTTCTCTTTGTCCCCGAATGCTGAAGGGTCAGTTGTTTGAGCCATTACGAAGCACCGTCCCTCTAGTTTGGAGCTGATGTGTAAAAAGGACAAACGGATAATAAGTCAAATCTGAATAAACTGTCAGCTGTACAGCTCTGTATTCATGTGATGAGAGCCAACGTGCACCCACGCTTGCAGGAGACTGTAGCTTATGGCCGATAAATGAATAAGACTATCCAACCTCTTGGAAACAGATACATAAGTGAGGGGACGTGTAGTTTAAGCTTTAAATATCTCCTGGAAAGCACATCACAGTATTAGAGGTCTAATCTGGGATGCTTTCTTACACGTAAATGTCTGTTGTTCTCTTCATTGCTGGCTGACTGATATAACAGTGTTTCAGCATATAAAGTGTTTATGATGGGCTGGTATGGTATATATATATATATATATATATATATATATCTGCCAGGTGTGATCTCTGGGAAAATGCTGGTAAATGTTTAGCGCCAAATATAAACCACTAATCTTTCAGATTAAAGGTGACAACAAACAAACCCAAGTCAATCCTGATGTGTTGGCACAGGTGAAAGGACTAATTAGCTCAACGGAACTGAACTGTTGCACAAACTGCAACATTTTCACAGCTTCCTTTCACTGCCTGCCAAACACACGGCCTGCAATTTACAAAGTGGCACATGACTGGTTGTGTTTTTTGTGTCCCCCTGGGCTCTGCTTTAATTCCTTTTTTTCTATTGTGCTCCTCTTTGCTCATTTGATGATTCGGCTTGAAGGCAGACTTGCTTGGCTTGTGAGAGAACGTGTGCACCCTTGTGCTACATAAGCTGGGGTACTAACAACACTGAGCATCACCTCGTAACTCATCTTTCCTCTGCAGTTTCAAACTCCCTCCTCGGGTGTGTGGGAAGCCATTAAATGGACAGACTTCCCAGCTGCAGTTTGGTTTTAAATATATCGATGCCGGATGTTAAATGCCCTTTTTGAATACAAAGTAAATCATCTCTGATGAATCCTGCAATATGTCATTGAACATACGACATGCTTACACATATGTATAGTTCAGGGTCTTTCTGTAACACGGGTCACAATGCTGAAACAATTAGTCAATTGAGAGTGAAAGTGGTGGGAATGTTGTTGTTGGTCACTTTTCATTTGTTTCTTTTTACATTTTATAATCATCTGATATTTGATATTATCCAATCCTCTGCATCAGTGAGGCAAATCACTGTACTTTTATTTCATGTGGCCGTTTAAGTCATTACGTCATGGTGAAAGGGGCTGGGACTGGCTAAGTGTTTTGTCCTTATTTTTTGGTGGAATGCCAACTGCAGTGTTATTATGTTGTGTAGATAGATTAAATGTAAGAGACCGCAAACAGGAGTTCAGAAACCTGGCCTTTGCATATGTTGTTTTGTCATGTGAGGTGATTAGCTAATGACAGAGTATCTCACCCCGCCCCCAAACACACACACAGAGTTGGAATGCAAGACGAGAGAAACGGCAAAGTTCCCACCAGCGTCCTGCAGCCAGACTCATAGATTAACAGCAGCCGATGCCATTTAGCTGTCACTTTCTCTTTTAATTAAAGAAAATGTATGAACTTGTGTGTGTGCTTCTGCGTAATACACACAGCAGCTGGTGAAATATGGACCTGCTGTAAATGTGGAGGAGGCAGTGTTTTGCTGACTGAGCATTTGTTGGCATTTTTCCTCTGAATTGCACTATTAAGCGAAGGTCCATTGGGAAGACGTGTGTGTGTGTGCGTGTGTGCCCGTCAGTATGTATGTGGGTGATTCCACGAGAAGCAAGTTAAAGCAGTTGCTGTATATTACCCTGTAAATCAAAGTTGACTTAAAATCTGTGTTATGGGTTCGTATTCAGTTTCTACAATTTGCAAAATCGCTAGACTTAAAGTTTAAAGCCCCACTAAGTCCCTAGATGCTGCAATGTTCATTACACTTATATTAAATATCAAAGTGTTGTATGGAACAAGCCACATCAATGATTTAGCTATTTTTAGCAGTACTGGGATTAAAAACATTCTGTCTTAGGGATGGCACCGCAGGAAAGGCCACAGGCCGGGGGGGGGGTCATTAAAATAAAAACAACTTAGTGTGATATTTGTTGTGTGCAAATGGAAAGCTTTGTAAAACTAGATGTTTACCGGCTGTTTCTTCTAGTACATTCTTCTTCCCGATTCTTTCCTGACAATATTAAACGGATTCACGGTCTTGCTGTGTAGACCCATTTTTAGTGAACATTGCCAACAGCTTACTGCTAACCCTGGCTGCGTTACAATAGGAGCCAGCCCATGATTTGCCGCTTGAACGCTTTAATGTTCAGTTTGCATTAGCAGTAACAAACTCGGTTACAGCTGTGGGAGAGCGATCGGCAAACAGGGAGGCTCGTGCGTGCGTGCATCTTTTCAGTGTGTGCAGTCGAATTGAAACCGTGTGTGTAAAAGGCATCCGCCGCCAGCCCAGTAACAAAAAAAATGGCGTAAATAGTATCACAAGTGGGGTTTCATGTAATTAAATTAAAATATTAAATCTTTAAAGATAAGATAACCACGGACAGATTGAGCTTAAAGTCAACCTTTACATAACAAAAACTCACTTTTCAGTAAATGCGTGTCCATGTCCCACTGCCATGGAGTGTTTTCTGTTCGAAACAGCTGAAACTGTGCGACTGGAGTTCCAGTGTTGTAAATTGAACCCCCCCCCCGGTTTCATCCAGATGAACCAGCATCAGTGTCATTCATTGTTAAAAGGAATAAGCCACAATGTTACTCGATGTCTTGTGTCCTATGTGGTGTGACCCAGATAGAGACTTTCACCTTTTATAGCGCACGTAGGCGTGCTCACGCTCACCTTCTCTGGAGAGTTAAGCCATTAAGGCGTCGTACTTTATATTTTATTCAAACACAGTGGGCTTCGTGCCAACTCGGGTCTGTCTAAGTGAAAGCCCCCCCCCCGTCACACACACATGCACACACTGCACATTTCTGTTATTTAAATATGTTTAAATTTAACTGTAGCCGCCTTCGGAAATGTGTATCGGTGGATATCGTTGGATCATATTTTCCTCAAGCTTGCAGCAAAGTACACTTGTGTGCGTCTCTGCTCACAGTTGCGTGCTGTTACACTGTCCAAAGGTGATGAGTTGACAAAATAGTGACAGACATCACAGTGGTGTCTGTCCTCTAAGGTCACATGGAGGGTTTTGGTGCAGTACTCTAATTTGCTCCGTGTGTGTGTGTGTGTGAGAGATCTCATTAGCTCATGGCCTCATTGTCCAAACACACTGAGTCTGCAGAAAGGCATTATGACTTTGCTGGCCTGATCTGCTTTCGCCCGAACTCTCATGTACGTCATGCATACAGCACACATACACACGCTGACAAGCTGTCAACTAATCACACCCGTCACAAACGCATGCAGTGCACACACAGGTCATTTATATAATCAGGCCAGAACAAACTAAACTGAACTGAACTTTGCAGGTAAAAAAAAAAAAGATCTAAAAATGCTCCAATATTTCTTGTGCGATATACATAGTTTAGCAGCTATAATCAATAATTTTATAATAAGAATGTATGAAATGGCTATGTGTAATGTGAAAGTGTTGCTCGTAGTGAAGTAGTCATGGAGCATTATCAGCAGAGAAGTACCCCTATATGGAGCTCTGTGGCGTCATTCAGCTCATTGTTTTTGGTTTTCCCAGCCTTTAACTTTATTTTTCTTTCCGTTTACTGTCACCACTCTCGTGATGTCATTTGTGGATGTGGCAAGGAGCTAATTTAACGGAAACGAAGCTCCGATGAACCCACTGTACTCTACAGTTGAGGTAAATGAGTGCAGTTGTTGCAGGGTGTCAAACAAAGACGAGAAGCCAGCGCTGTTGATTACAGCAGTGGAAACACTATAATTTTCAAAATGAAGCAATGAGCAACTGAGGAAAGGTGACTGAGGGAATGTGTGTGTGTGTGTGTGCGCGTGCGTGCGTGTGTGTGTGTGTGGATCGCTCTCACTCCAGGTTTCTGTCAAGAGGGGAGTGAGTGCTGAGTGTTATTTTTCCAAGTGCACTTAAAATCCTGCAGGGTATCAAAGGCTCCACCACGAAGTGTTTTCACAGACTGAATGATAAGAAGCAGGGAAACACTTGACAACAACTCGGTCTCTGACTCGCTGCATAAGAACTGTTTAATTGGGCTGCAGAAGCCGAAAACCCATAGTGTTCGGTATCAAATCACATGGCAAAGTACAGCGTGCTGTCCACTGTACTTTGTTTGTTAAGCACGAATGTTCAGTCATTCCCTTGGAAGCAGTATTTGACAAAACAGTCCCACCTCATGGCCCACTTACTATTTATTTTCTGAGCTTTCAACCATAGTAAAGTAGTTAAGAAATGTGTACAGGGCTGCTGTTGGTTGAAATGTGCATTTGAACTTAAAATACTAAGAATAATGTGTACAAAATAGTATAAGAATAATCTTGAGCAATACAACAGAGTATGGACATAATAAATAATGATATTAAAATACACATATGCTCTATTTAGCTTGACTCTCTATCATTTTTAAGTACAAGTGACCTCGACGGTTACTCTGTACATTGAATCGGATAAATGCATAAACTTAAATAACCACATAACTGAAAAAATAAATACAGCGTAAACATCGGCTTCCATCACTGATGAGTTCTCACTCTGTCGCATTCTCTTAGCACCTCTTCTCTTTATCGCTGTCCGCCGCTGCTTCCCTCCTCCTCCTTTGTTCCACCTCTCCCTCACACACACTTGAGCTGACTTTTAGTCTGCCCTCGTCTGTGTTAACCTTTTACTTCATGACAGCCCTGCATGACATAATGGCCATATCTGTCCCACTCACTATCGTGTGTGTGTGTGTTCACGTCTGAGGCCGCGTTGGGGGAGTCCAGGGGTTTCAACAAGTGAGTTTTCATAGGAGTCCAATGGGCTGGTGTTCACAGTTGTTTGTGTGTGCTATCCATGGACTTTGAGTTTATACTGAAGGTAGCAGAGAGGAGAATAAAGGCTGCTTTGGGCAGAGCTGAACCAGGTAAGATTATCTCTTTTAAACTGGAAACAGCTGTGTGCATCTGGAGAGAGAGTTTGTGCAGCATTTCTTTAAAAAGTTGTTAACTTGAAATGAATGTGTCTTATGATATTGTGCCAAGTAACAAACCCATCATAGAAGAGTAAAAGACAAACTGGGTCTTATTTCTAATGTTTTGGGGTTTTTTTTAAACACTTGTTAGGACAAAATAGGTCCTAATTCCTCAAAAGTCCAAAAATACCACACACATGACAGGTATGTTAAGCTAATCCCATCCAGACTGACTTTATGGTGCTGCAACAAGGGTGGATTCAATTCCTGTGATCTCTGAGCCCAACGCTGCGCCTTACCTCTCACACAACTCGGATAATAAGGGTATACACACAGACGCACAACATAATCCGACATGCTGATGAGCCAGGCGTCACACTCTAGCCTCTGTCTGGACTCTGGAGGACTCTGTAGAATTTAGATGTAGCTGTGTGTGTGTGTGTGTGTGTGTGTGTTTAAACGTTTTTTAATCCACCACATCCTTCAAATCATCCCTTAAACTATTACGCTTGTTGAGTGTTGTGGTTGATCATTTTAAGGTAGAGTCATAACACAAGTAGAGCTGTGATGGCAAACCACCACCAGGAATGAAGAACAAATTCCTTAAACACACTATTGTTTTAGCTTCTTCTAAAATGGCAGCAAAAAGTAGATTAGTTGAAGCCGACTTGGAGAAATTAGACGGGGCAAAATGAGAATCTAAAAGTCTTCCTACCTCTGATAAAAATTATTTTTATATATTGTGTTTTAATATAATGCTTAACACCAGTAATGAATGCTCTCTGATAAACTCGCTCCTGTGAAATGAGAAGATCGGCAGCAATTTCATGCCTTTTTTTTTGTCCAGTCTTGAATGAATTGTAATGCATGAGATGCATAATACTCTATTAGCCTGTTCTCTCTGGATAATGGACACCAATGGACAAAAAAGGTTTTATAGAATCAGTATTTTCAAAGCCCAGTGTGGGTCTGCTGTATTTATGTCTGTAGCCCCCCTCACATCACCGTTTTACTGTACCTGTGATAAGTGCTGACTTAGACCTGCTTTGTGGCACAGATCCTTGAATATAACATGCTGCTGAACAGTTTCACTGAGAAGGATTACTGGGCACGCACAGACCGATGCGCACATGCACGTGCTGGGTTCCTTTTTAATGCAGCAATGTGGGGAAAACGGATTAGTCAGAGGCCTCTTCAGCGTTCCTGTCGGCCTCAAATGTGTTTTCACCACCTACTGGCATGTCACTCTATTATTTATCTAAAGTTCAACTTAAAGAAAGAAGGAAAAGCGGCGGAGCCAGAACAAAAATCCACCACCTGCTCGGTAATCCTCCTCCTCTAACTTTTCTCTGCAGAGAGGTGTGAGGATGACACGGTTTTTTTTTTCCCCATGACAAAAAAGCTGAAATTAGGCATTATTTTACTCAGACAATAGCTGACTGGTACTGCTGCAGAGAAAAATAAGCTTAAGTCCTCGCCCAGCATGCGCCCCACTGTGGGTGGCACTGAAAAGATTCTGCTTTTGTTGAGTTTGGAATGCTTATCAAAGACTTATCTCTTGTCACATTATCTGCCTACGCTTTCTGTTCCCGTTGTTCGAAACTAATTTTCCGTTTTTAGGCAGTCAGTCGCACGTACAGGGGCATTTGAAAGTACTGTTAGAAGCAGCTGGTGAAGAAAAATAATGCATCTGGAGATCGACTTGTTGCTGTTGATGACCAATCTCCCACTTTGAGACAATATGGAGCAGGGTTAGGGCCACTGTTCTTTGTGCATTTGTAATGTTAACAATAGGGTGCATTCAGGACCAATTAGCTAATAGTTTGGCTGTTTGTCTGTCCACTAATTAATATCACAGATAGCCAGATTCAATCATTACTTCACATTGTTTCTCAAAATGTAGCTGAAGTTAGTGGGTTTGGTCATTTTGCTAGCAGAGGATGTTTAGCAGATGGACTTCGTCTTATCTTTTCACTGAATGGAGGTGTTGAATTTATTTTAATTAAAGGTCGCTAATTGAAATACAGTGATGGCACATTCTCTCCAAGTGAGGTGAGAGCTGCAGTTCTCAAATCCAGACATAGTGAGTAGGTTAGGGGAGGGGACGTAGTGGTATCATGGCATGATCTATTTAAAGAGAGATTTAGAGAGAATGAGACACCGCTTAAAAAGAACAATCCATTTTCTTCTTTCTTTCTTACACCGTTTTGAATTTGTTGACCGTCATCATGTTATATTTTGCATTAATTTCAATCGCTCTTAAACAAGTTAAACACCCTGAGATATAATGAGACAAGTGATTGGTAAGAAGTCACCAAAGAAACAAACTTAACTACATGTTCACTTTATATAAACATATTTCGAAGCCCTCCTCCACCTCCACCCATCTCTGACGTTCAGCACCTCGTTAATTCAAACCCTTGCTTGGAGGATTTCTCTCGTCGGTCTCTGAAGTTGTCTCTCCCCCATCCCCACAGTCCCACCCTCTCCCTCTGCTCCCCGTCCTCCCGTCTTCCTCTGTAGTTCTGACTTCTGGGGGAAAGATCTGGAGCGATTATGTAACCACTCTGACGCAGAAGTCTTCCATCTTCGACTCTTATGATATTTGCGGTGAGAATTGTCAGCGATGACTTGAGCCTCTCACCATACTAGCAGCTGCTTGTGACCTATTTGTGGTCAGGGGTCCAAAAATGGAGGGAAATGCCTCGAAACAGCATCCTATTGAAATACTGCTTTTGTAATAGCTGTAAGAATATTCTATATATATATATATATATATATATATTTTTTTTTTTTTTGTATTTCTGGATAACAATGAAGGATTATGCAAAGACTTTTCCTCAGGCCCACCTCATACGTTTCTCTTAATTTACCATAATCTTAAATACTAATGTGATGGTTTTTTATTATTGTATTTTCCTTTATAATTCCAATAACTGGCAGCCATGAGGGATGATGATAACGGAGCAGACTGTTTGTTTTCAGACACATCCAGCGTGTAGTCTCTTTTATTTTAATTTTTTACAGTCGGCCACTCTGGGGGAAAAAGGCATGACTAACACGAATTGACTTTCACTGTTATTACTTCACACCTCAAAGTACCAACAACACCAGAAAGATTAGAGCAGCACTTCCTGGGGATATCCCCTTTTTAAAATGTGCCTGAAGCTGAAACCAGGCAGCCTTTTAAAGGAGAGATCAATAGTAATATGTGAGGTGTTTGAAGAGTCTGAAGTACTTAACCTTGCGGTCTACACCCACGGGGGGGCTTGATATGCAGGCAGAAGATTTGTGGATACACTGATATTGTTTGATATATCCTAATAAAACAGACAGAGTATAATGTCTGTGTTATCTACGTGGATGATCCTCTCTTTTACTAAAATTACATTTAAACGTATACTGTAACAAAGTGAACATCATGCCCGTATGTCAGTAAAGTCTGAACTACAACAGGTAAAACTAGTGTAATGGCTTATTTAGAACACGAGACAAACAGGATCCTGGTCCACAAATCAAGAGAAGCAAGACTGTACAGTATTTAAAGGAAGAAATAGCTAATTCCTCCTCTTTCAAGCGATAAGTTAAAAATAAAACACCATTTATTTGCCCATTTTTAACTGACTGAGTGATTTTGCTGTTACAGGCTTAATTGGTGGCATAACGTTGTCTGTGCTTGCTCGAGGCTGTCATCCGAAGCCCCTCTTCCCCTACCAGAAAGTTATATTTGGCATACCAGAGCTGACTTGGACCGTCCTGACTGACAAACTAGTATGACAGGAACAAAAACACAAAAAAGGCCTGTATGTTTTACTGTGTTCTATCCCTGTGATACACAGATCCCTGCCTGGGGAGGGGAGGGGGATCCGAGACGGCAGAGAGAGATGGAGGAAAAGAGAGAGAGGGGTGTGTGAATGAATAATTTAGTCCCTCCATTCCCTCCCTCCCCTCCTCCCTGCTGAGTTGGTGATGAGAGAGAGAGAGGGAGAGAGAGAGAGGGAGATTTGTGTGTGTTATCCTCTCGGCATTCAGCAGGTGTTCTCTCCCTCCGTTCGGAGACCCACCTGCGTCACTAATCACTCGTTACCAAGGTAACAGTGGACTACCTCGTCTGTGCTTGTGTGTGTGTGTGTGTGTGGGCGGATGTCTGAGTGTAAATTATGACTCATCCTGCTCAGTTCAGAGTGGCTATCCTCACACTCCTGTCTGGGGAACTCCCACCCACATCTGTTACCTTGTTGTCTGCCTCTCTCTCTCTTCCCTCCTATCACTCCCATCCATCATCTCCCTCCATTATCCCCTCTTCTCTGCCGCTGCCCACACTCTTTGATTCAATGTATCTTGGTACATAAATGCAATGTCTACCTGTTGCTTTCTGTTTGGCTGCAGATTGCGCTGAGAGGAACAGATGAATTAGCACGAGCAGCCATAGTCACCATGACCAAACAAAGGAAAGAGCACCACCTAGCGAGATACATTTGATTGACAAGTAATCCCTGCGAACTGCTTTAAGTCTAGCTTTTATTGATAAAATGGAAAATATAGATGGAGCCTAATTGTTGTGGGCCATTTCTCACCAGGTGCATCTTTTCATTTAAAGGAATAGCTAAACATTTTGGGAAATAAGGACTTATTTATAGAAGGTGCAACTCTCATGTCTGTGTGTTAAGTGCAGAGATGGAGTCAGGACGTGGTTATCCTAGCTTAGCATAAAGACTGGAAGCGGGGGGGGGAAACGGTTACCCTGGCTCTGTCTAAAATTTAAAAATGTGCCTGTAAACGGCTATAAAGCTCACAAATTAGCATGCTGTGTGTCAGTTGTTCAATCTGTACACAAGCTAAATTGCAAAGATGACAGTTAGTGAACAGATATCCATCCGCCCAGCAGGTCTGTGCACCGGTTGCAAGGTGAGCTCAGGTTTTGGTACAGGTCTTTGTACAGGCACCACGCCTGCACCTCATTGTGATGACAAGAGTTATGTATCTGTATGACAGGATGTGTATGCTGTGCAAGTAACAGTAACATTTCCCTTCATTGGAACTAAGTGGCCTAGCCCAAAAACAGCCCCAGAAAACAAAAGTACAGAAAAGTATGTATCCAGCAGAGAGAAATGTATACAAAAAAAAAAGACAGGAAATGCCTGCCACCATCCAGTTCCAGCCCATCTGGCCTCAAGCACAGTTCCACTGTTGTACAGTACAGTATATCTATGAGCTTCATGGTGAGCGCACAGAAAACAAAGCACAGAACCAAACCGTCGTCATCCTCCCACATCCAACATGTTCAATACTCTCAGTTTTGGTGCCTTGTGCTGTAAAATAACTCCTTTTTTTTTTTTTTCCTGTGTTGGAGTAGGCAGCACTCGTGCCTTGGTGTTTGGGAACAAACGCCTCGAAATGTCAAAGACAGTCTTGCATTTAGCATCTCTATGCTACTGTTTTTGGCCGGTTCATTGGGTTTATTCACATGAATTTGCTTTTTAAAGCGATGCTTCGGACTTAAAGGCTTTAGAGCCCAATGAGAAAACATACTCACCCCTGCCATTGTTGCTCAGAGTGCCAAATTGCATGTTTTAACCAGGATATGTCTGTTACCTAATGGGGCACTTACATGCTTCATTTTCAGCCAGAGGGGCAATTATAGCAGCCTAAGTGCTGCGATAAACTGAACCCTACACCTGCACATGAACAAGGTGCACCTTTTTTAATTTACGCCCCCCTGCTTCTTAGAGAGTTTGAACATAGTAATGATTTTGCTATTCTTAAAACATGACCATGGTAAAGTAGTAGGGCTAAAAATCCTTAGTAAATGTGATCCTCAAAAGTTACTGTATTAGATTTAGATATCTTGTGCGCAGTGTATACATACATTTTGCCAGAGTATCTACTTATTAGTACTTCCAAAGTACACTAATATGCTGCCATCCTCTTCCTTGCAGCTGCTCCTACTGAAATATTGCTGGCAGTCTGAACATAATGAAAGAAGATTTAGGATCTGTGGCTCATGTGATTATGATGCCTCTCTGGTGCCCGTAGAGGGTGCTACTGCCTCTGTAAAAACAAAGACATGCAGAAAACCTCAAATACAATAGAAAAGAATAGGAGTGTGTGTCTGTGTGTGTGTCGTTTTCTTTTGTTATGCTCAGTACTGCATATTTAAGTTTACTTGCAGGATTTGTGTGTGTGTGTGTGTGAATAGATGGTGGAATACATGGATGGAAGAAGGATGGGGTGCAAAGAATTTTTCGTTTGAAGTTTAATAGCTGTGTCCCGCCTTCCTCCGATGTTATAAAAAGCAGCAGAAGAGATGAATTTTAATGTAAACGTAGCTTTGATTTATTCAGAACTCTTTCACTTGGACTGACCTGGATAAAACAGCCCCTCCTCACACACACACGCATCCTTTTTTCTTGTTCTCTTTTTTTTTTTCTCTGCTGTCTGGGAGAGAGACAAACATGGTCGAATCAGTAGTTCCTTCTGTATTGAAATAGTAGCGTGTCAGCAGCATCAAGGGCAAAGGAAGGAAAGTCTGGCTTTCCCTGCTGAAGACCCAGGATGACAGATTGCTGCTGCTGCTGTGTCTATATGAGTCTTTCGGTAAACCATAATAGGACAAAGTAGAGCAAAGTATATCAAGGTGAGAATGATAAAAACATTATGGCACTGAGATATTTTCTGTTCGTAAAGACCAAAATGTGATAAGCTCCTGACTGCATTCAGAACTACATTTGTTTATTATAACATTTACATGAAACGCCTGCTTGTCACTGCTATTGATCATTGTGTAGTGAACTACCACTGTGCTACTGATGTACCACCACTATTAATCCTGTCATCATGCTCTCAGACATGCTCTGGCGCCACCTAGTGGGCACGAGGAAAGAAAAATAATAATATAATAATATAATTCTATGATACATAGGAGATGTGTGTGTGTGTGTGTGTGTGTGTGTGTGTGTGTGTGTGT